>JAGDQP010019938.1:0-34072 GCA_022664845.1 Lepisma saccharinum | reverse complement strand
GGGAGGTCATGGGTTCGATCCCAGCGGCCCACCATCCTGACTCAGGGTTTCCAGGCGTTTTACTGAATCATATCAGGCAATTTGCCAAGATGGCAACTTCAACATAGACACCTTCCCGCATCCTTTCCCCTCCCCTTTTCCCGGCCTGAGCCTTAGATACCTAAAGGCCAGAAAAATTCAAATCCTTTTCCTTCAATAAAAAGTACACCCATTTAGAGAGAAAGCGTTGATAGTGAAGACAAATCACCATTATCGATCTTTCCGACATTTTAAAAATTCAAATTATTATCTCATATTATTGCATAAGTTGTTTTGGGATAAATTATCTCATACTATGCTTGGCTGAATGGTTAGCATGCTTGCTCCGGGTTCAAATTGCTGGTGTCTATTGAAACTCTATTCTGAACTCTGTTGTAACGAAAGTTATAAGTCCCGCTTTTAACAATTCACAATCTTGTTTAGAACATTAACAACATCTTCAGTGCTTCTTTAAGGGGGTGAGCGGAGCTATATTACCTTGTTCCGAGAACGGAAAACACCATCCTAAAGTTCTAAAGGTGTACCTAAAAGAACACTGTCTTCACGCACCTCGAGAAGTTTATAAAATATCCACACACAAACAGAAACGAATATCACCACAGAAAGATGAAGAAAACCCTGCAAGATTAATACAAAAAGGAGAAGTTAGGTTCAAGTCAATGTTACGTACACAATTACAATTTAGACCAACGTTTCATATCAACAGTTTGCAACACTTTCACCTCATGCGAAAGAAACGATGGTGTATCGCATTTGAGTTATCGAGAAATGTTTTGTCTGCTCTGTCTCCTTTCAGACTCGCATTGAGCGTCAATCAATTTGTTTTCAACCCGTGCTGTGGCTTTTTGTCGCTTACAATGACAACAACGCAAGCCACTGAGCCTTTGCTGGTTTGTTTTTGTAGAGAGTCCATATTTTTTTTCGGCTTTCGTTGTTCCCCCTTCTTTGGGGCATGGAGCAATGCAACATATTCAGAGATGATGAAAATCGAACGAGAAATTAAGACAATATTCAAAGATGAACAGTAAGCCAGGAACATTCTCGGTGGCCGCTGAGATCGAACCCAGGACCTCCCGAAGGCGACGCCATCGCTGTACACAGCTGTAGTTTGATCTATTTGTTCTTTCAATCATGTCAATATTATCTTGATCATTCAAACCGTGTTTTCATAAAAGATCTGTTGCCCCCCCCCCCCCCCCAATGCCTCCACAAATCATGGAAACTACCAATGCTGAGTATTACATTTGTCTTGTATTACCTTACGAATGAACAGGAGTCTGAATGATCGTGCACATCATTGTATCTTGTCGGGATTGTACCTTGACTACCCATACGGAACGAAAGAAAAGTATGTAAACTTAAAAATTTTGTTGGAATATTATTACTATATTGTCACCCGACTTACGTCGCTGTGCAAAATTTCATCGTTGTAAGAGATCGTGAAATTAGTTTCATTAACGTTGAACCACATTCTTGGACGAATTTTTTTTTATGGTTATGCAATCTACCATACATAGTTGAACGGAGAAATAATAACAGGTCCTATACGGAAGGTGCCATCCCGTCATTTGCCTGGTGGGACTGAGGAAGACCCCTGGAACACTTGGGTCAGGATGGTCGGCGGCCGCTGGGATCGAACCGGGGACCTCTCGAAGGCTACATGAGCGGACGGATGGGGCACAGCTTGGGTTTAAGGTACTATCCCGACATTCACCTTGTGTGGCCGCTCTTTTTGGTTTCACCCACCATCTCCCAGCATTTGAAACATCTCTCATCATTTCAGTAAAAAAAAAAGTATATATTTTGTCGTCAGTAATCAGATATCGTATGTGGGGCCTTTCTAGTATATCATTCAAAATGCAATGGAACACATGATCAACTGTTCCTTCAAAAAGATCTATTTAGTAGTGAACAATGTAATTTAAACCCCAACACTAGCTATAGGTTAACATGGAAACATATTGGTTGCCTTTCATTGTTGTTACATTTCCGTGGTTTCAACAAATTAGCTATTTTACGACGCCATCTTGCTAAAAAATAGCTTTTTTTTCAATAGTGTGTGATATATTGTGCTTCCAACCAATGTTCAAGATGATAGCTTCAACTACTGGGTGAGTCAAAGTACATTTTCCTTACATATAGTTTAGAACATTTTACCTATTTGCAACTAAAGCATAGCAGTAGTAGTCATCATATAGAATCTCTCTACGTTAACCATTGTCCAAACATTGCTTCATCCAAAAGACATGGTGAGTGAGTGCCCCCCCCCCTCCATCAAGCAAGAAAAGCATGTGTTCTTATTTTTAACGGTATGGTTTTTCTGCATATGAAAGTAACAGAAGAATATTGTAATGTCACCTGACGCTGTGTGCAAAATTTCATCAATGAGTTTGTTCGACTAACGTTGCAAGATACGGAACGAAAAAACTGTTTGTAAACAACAATTGGTATGTAACCTTGGATTAATGTATTGCCACCCAGCTTACGTCGCTGTGCAAAATGTCATCGTTTGACAACGCCACCACCAAGCTTATTGATCGAAACATAAAAATGTCCTGTTTGATAACTTGGATCAGTAAAGCACCTTTTGCTTATGCAACCAAACACACATAACAGTCTGATTTTTAAGGGCGGAAAAATCGGTGAAGTAGGCAAACGCATTGTATCATATAGACTGTTTCTACGTTAACCATTTTCTTAATAGTAGTGCTTCTTCCAAATGATATGCTGAGTGACTTCCCCCCCCCCCCCAACCCCTTCAAGCCAGAAAAGCATGTGTTCTTAGTTTTAATTGTACGGGTTTTCTGCATATGAAAGTAACAGTGGAATATTGTATTGTCACCCGACTTACGTCGCTGTGCAAATTTTCATTATTGTAGAGGCCGTGAAATGAGTTTCATTAACGTTGAACGACATTCTTGTACGACTGTCAAAATGCTTTTTTTATGCTTATGCAACATACCACAGATAGTTGAACGGAGAAATAATGACTCGGGAAGGTGTCGGCCAGGGCTTATATGGAAGGTGCCGTCCCGCCATTTGCCCGCTGTGCGATTGCAAGATACTACTGGAAACACTTGGGTCAGGATGTTCGGCGGCCGCTGGGATCGAACCCGGGACCTCTGGATGGGTACATAAGCGAACGGATGGGGCACAGCTTGGGTTTAAGGTACTATCCCGACATTCACCTTGCGTGGCCGCTGTTCTTGGTTTCACACCCCATCTCCCAGCATTTGAAACATCATCTTTTCAGGGGAAAAAAAGTATATATTTTGTCGTCAATAAGACATCGTTTGTAGTAGGTCCTTCCTAGTATATCTATCAGAATGTATTGCTGCCGCAATGGAACACACCATGAACTGTTCCATCATCTTCAAAAGGATCTATTTAGTAGTGACCAATGTCATTTAAAGCCAAACAGTAGCTATAGGTTAACATGGAGACATATTCATTGTTGTTTCATTTCCATAGTTTCAACCAATTAACTATTTTACGACGCCATCTTGGTAAAGAATTGCTTTTCCTTCAATAGTGTGTGATATATTGTGCTTGCAACCAGTCTACAAGATGACCACTTCAACTACTGGGTGAGTCAAAATACATTTTCCTTACATATAGTTTAGAACATTTGAGCTATTTGCAACTAAAGCATAGCAGTAGTAGTCAAACACATTGTATCATATAGACTCCCTCTACGTTAACCATTGTCCAAACAGTGTTTCTTCCAAAACATGGTGAGTCAGTGTCCCCCCCCCCTCCATCAAGCAAGAAAAGCATGTGGTCTTAGTTTTAACTGTATGGTTTTTCTGGATATGAAAGTAACAGTGGAAAATTGTATTGTCACCCGACTTACGTCGCTGTGGAAATCGTTTGAGGACTTTTTTGAAGTAAAGGTGAAGAAGGGTCTATGTTGGAAGTGCATTTGCCCGGTTAGAAAGTCCCTTGGAAACACTTCGGTCAAGACGGTCGGCGGATCGAACCAAACCATAATTGGTCTGTAACCTGTATTGTCATACTTCCTACACGTTTCAGTAGATAGACAGACAGACCCAAGCTGGATTTGAACGCGGGACCAGGATATCGTATGATAGTAGGACATTTCAACTATTCCTACACAAAGAAAATCATACTTTTCTTAGACCATTCGAATTTTTATTTTATGCATGACTAAAGAAAAAAGCATGCGACGCGCTCTCGGTCGAAAAAAAATGTTTTTTTCTCTTCAAATTTCGTTATTTCATACAGTTTGGCACATAGACCAATACTACATATTCAAAAATGATCAAATTATCTTTCTATTTAACGTCACTGTTTAGACTGGAAAAGTCAGCCAGGAAGAATTTCGATATTTTTTGGTCGAACCTTTTTTTTCACGTTTTATCAACTTTTTTTTTGCTTTTTTGCTATGTTATTTATTCCATGTTTCACCATGTTTGTTGCAAGGAGCAATGCAACATATTCAAAGATGACGCAAATCGAACGAGAAATAAAGATAATATTCAAAATTTTAATTCGTTTATGCATGAATAAAAAGAAGCATGACACGCGCTCCTTTAGAAATTGAGTTTTCCGTACACACAATTGGACAAAACGTTGAAGAAATGTATTATTATGATGCTCGACTTATTTCGGATGCTTTTTCTTAGTCGTCCTTGCCCCCCCTCCCCAAGAAAAGCATGTGTTCTTAGTTTGAACGGTATGGTTTTTCAACATATTAAAGTAACAGTGGAATATTGTATTGTCACCCGATTTACGTTGTTGTGCAAAAATTTCATCGTTGTAAAAGGTCGGGAATTGCGAGTTTCATTAACGTTGAACGACATTCTTGGACGAATGTCAAAATGCTTTTTTCATGCTTTTGCAACCTACCACACTCGGGAAGGTGTCGACCGGGGCCTATATGGAAGGTGCTATCCCGGCATTTACCTGGTCGGACTGAGGAAGACCCCTGGAAACACTAGGGTCAAGGTGGTCGGCTGCCGATGGGATCGAACCCGGGACCTCTCGAATGCTACATGAGTGGACGGGTGGGGCACGGTCTGGGTTTAAGCTACTATCCCGACATTCGCCTTGCCTGGCCGCTGTTTTAGGTTTCACCCACCATCTCCCAGCATTTGAAACATCGATCATCATTTAAGGGTGGGGGAAGTAGATATTTTGACTTTCATAAGACATCGTATGTAGGTCCTGTCTAGTATATCAATCAGAATGCTCCTCCTCGTTCCGCAATGGAACACATCATCCACTGTTCCATCATAAGGATCTATGTAGTAGTGACCAATGTCATTGAACACTAGCTATACATTAACATGGAAACATATTGATTGCCTTTCATTGTTGTTGCATTTCCATGATTTCAAGAAATTAGCATTTTTCGACGCCATCTTGGTAACAAATTGCTTTTTGTTAGTTGCGAATCTACTTCTATGACGTGGCATTACAACAACATTGCGGGCAAGTGCAGACCAGCAGACGCTATAATCATTCGGCTTCGCCCACTCGAAACAAAATCAGACGGGCAGCGAAGGAACAACCGTGGAGGACAATTTTTGAACCACCGCCACACTGCGCCAGGATGTGTTCCCCTTCACAGCAAACGACATTGGAAATGACTACAACGCACATACTTGGGCTTATCTTTCTCCTCCCTCTGTTTCCCTCTTCTCTTTATCATAGGCTCGCTGACTTCTACTAGCAACCGTACCCAGACACTTTACGAAAATGCGTTGCGTCTACCGCCCTCGTAGGATATTCTACACTTCTGAATGTATGTTCTTTAGGTTGTTTCGATATGTGTTCTTTAGCCTATAATGATCCTTGTTGGCATGACGTAGAAAAGTAACAAAGATTCGAGAACGTTTTGCTTATATCTTCTTTTTTCTCAGTCCAGAACGACAGGACCGACACACAAACATCACAAAGGCCAGTCGAAGCGAAGCTTTGAACCCGCAAGAGTAACCACATGCTAATCTTGTTCATCTGAAGTGCCTTTGTTAGCATTGAGAACGATAGGAAACTCGGATGTTTCTTGGACACTAAACTAATGTTTAAAGAAATCGGCAGTGGAACGTTATCGTAAATCGTTCGAACAGTGTCTGAGCTCCTTAATCAGTTAATTAGTGGTGTTAACTCTGTAGAACGTAACTACATTACATCTTGTGTTGTGTAGAAGTAATGACGTCGACTGTTAATTGGTGTATAAATTGCACGTAATTCTTTCCACACCACACGCTGTTGCCAGAATCGTTATATTTGTTGTTTACTAGATTTGAAGTGTTGGCAACCAGCGATTTGTGATAATCGCAATCATGTCACATTTAATAACTGTGCGTATGTGAGTAGTAACGTGTACGAAAGGAACTCATCTCGTATCGTCGAAAACCTTTATCTGACCTAGTTGTTAGATATTATCATCTTTAAACGATAGTTTACGCAGGAATAATTCTGTCTGTGGTGGCTGTTTGGTTGGAACTTTCTACTGGAGGACTCTGCGAGGGATGTCTTCCTGCGATTGAAACGTGTGAGTGTGGAACTATCCCACCCCCCCTCACCTCTGTCATGAATTTCCAACAGAACTTCACAGCGATCTGGAGACTGAAGGTAAAGTGAACTTGTTTAAATCCCTGGTCAAGGCATAAAGCGCTTAAACGTACGATGATATGTACACTATAGGAAATTAAATCAAAGTATAGGCCTATATCTGAATGGTAGTACCTAGAGATCTCCTGCGCGCGTAACTGAGCTTGTTTGCCTCATATATATTGTACGTTATTGTTTGTATTTTATTCATATGTTTTCTTGCTTTTATCAGGGGAGGCCGGGCCAGGCTAAATCCCGCTGTAGTCTGTTAAACCCCAGTTTTGTTCTGTGGATAAACAAAAATTACTTTTTAGAATCGGTCGAACTAAAATTTAAATAAGATATTATCTGAGTGTTGAAGTAAATTATTAATACATGGGCTAGTCCCTGACAGTGCCAAAATTCTCACAAGCATTGTCATGTCCACTAGTTTTGTGTTTGCTCAGGGTTTCTTGCAGATAAACCTCTTCGTAGAACAGTTGTACTGTGTACAGCTGCGAAGGTATTTTTGAAGGCTCCAGGAAATTCGAAACCAGGGGCGTACTGGGCCGGCCGGAAACACGGAAATTTCCAGGTGCCCCTCACCTGCGCCGGTCCTTTTGTCTTAGAAGCGTAATGTTACCTAATAAAGAAGACCACTTACTCCACCTCCACCTTTGCTACTACTTGTGGCGTTAGGGTCTTGTCGGGAGTCTAAAATTAGCAATTTTCACACATGGAGGTAGTGTTAGTGTTATAATCTCAGCAGGCCTACTGTGTCTGTAGGGCCCTTACAAATCGCTAGAAGGGGTCTGTAATGTTTAATGATAAATGCGCAAGGCTTTAATACATTCACACTCTTTTAAGGCGCAATATTTACGTTATTAAGACTTTGTATTCTGAGACCTGGGGCCTGTTTCACGAAAGTACTTGCCAAATTTTCACTCTTCAGTTGGCATTTCCGGAAGACTGTCTCAAGAGCGCTTACCTTCCGCCATATACCCTTGTTCTCATTCAGTCACTGTTCTATCATTTTGTGCAAGGAGTGTGATTATACTAGACAATATTCAATTGTTAGTAAACTTTTGACTCCCAAAACTAGGGAACCAAACGACAGTATACATAAATATTGTGGTGGAAGGTTGGCGGTCTTGTGCCAGTCCTCTGGAAATCGAAACCGAAGAGTGAAAAATTGACAATTACTTTCGTGAGACAGGCCCCTGATCAGTAAAAGGCCTTTACAAGTTTTGGGGGGCCCACTACCATGAACGGTATTGAAGGCCCTTGAAAGGTGTATTTCGAACTCACGCTCCACAACACCCAGTAGCACTAGAGCTTATTCGTTTCCCGGGTAGGGCCCTTTGTTTACCAGTCCGTTCCTGTTTCAAACTATGTTCCGTATGCTATTACGAGTGGTGTAACTAGAATTTTCGGCCCCTCTTGCAAGAAACCTTGTCCTATTATGATCTCCCACATGCAATTTAAGCCAGTGATTTATTCACACACCCCTATCACTAACATCCCACCACCCCCTGATGCATTATTGCAAACACCTCCCTTTTGGGGGTGTAATATTTCAAATAGTGTTTTCATACTTGTTCTAAAAAATGAATTTATTACACGAATGATCCATAACATTCCACTTATCCGTATATGCTCAGTGAGAGTTCTTTTCCAGCAAATTTATTCTTTTTTCTTAGAGAAAGTGCAAGTGAATAAGGCAGTCGCTGCTATGGGTATTGTTGCAGCCCTCCCTTTCCGTGCTCAGCTCGTTTTTTTTGCTGTCGGAAAGACTTTTAGTTAGTTCCTCTCCTCTTTCCCCATTACGTCCAGCGTGAAATTGACCAAGTAGGGTTCTTGTTGGAGAGCCAGGGATGGGAGAAATCGACTCTCATATATATACGCTAAGAGAGTTCCCACGGTGGTCAGCCAAACATCGCGCAGTCAGTCAGTCGTCTCCTAGTATTGAAGTTGGTATCAGAGCTGAATACTTCCACTTCGCGGCTCTGAGAGGGAAACAGCTTTGGTCGCCTCCAGACGAGTCAGGAGCGAGAGATGTCTTCAGTACAACTAGCAGTCTGGGTAGATATCCATAAGAACTGAGATGTATATTTTAAGTTTTTGGAAGGGCTCGCAAGTTCAGATTTATTCCCCGAAAATAAGCGCGACGACTCCCAATTTCAACCAACTATTGAATTGCGGCTTAACTTTTCGTTTTTGTTGTTTTTTACAAACTTCGGGAGATTGAATTTTCAAACTACCGAAACATTTTCGTCAATTGCATTTCTCTCATAAATTCTCAAAAAAGACTGAAACGAGGGATAAAAAATTGTATCTGGTCATAATTTCAGGGAAGGGAGTACTGAGGACCTTCTGGGTCTTTTCGGTACTATTGATCAAACAACCCACCCAATGACCTTTGATTTTGCTGATACTGGATGGACTGCTCGTTCCTTATCAAGGGTGTAATTTTAAATGATTTCACTCCCTAATGCCCAGATCCATTCCCAGAAGAAACAACAGAAAAAGAGGGGAGAATTATATTTTTTAATGTAATCATGCGATTCTAAATGACAAACTCTTGAGTAATACCTTTGTCTGGTAATAAATTCGGGGAAGGGAGTGCTGGGGACCTCCTGGGTCCTTCAGTGCTATTGAAAAATCGCACTCCACCCATTGGCCTTTGATTTTTTTTTTCTGATATTGGACTGCTCGTCCTATATCGAGGGTGTAAGAAGTAAATTAAGTCGCTCCATGATTGCAAGACCAATTCTTCCTAAGAAAAGAGGATAAATCGACAGATTATTAGAGCACTCATCTTCTTATTTTGCTTTGCACAGAAGAGAATCAAATGTCTTAAGAAGTTGATTAACAGGAAGCTTTTTTTTTTCAAAAAGATTAGCTAGAATTGAGCCTGATTTTTGTGGCTAGCAATTTTTTGCCATGAATCTGATTGTACCTTTTCAGTTCTGCTCATGCTACCCAGTAGGGTTTTTGGTGGTAGAGGGGCCAAAGCAACGTTTCTTTTTTAGTACGAGTAGACTGAACAGGTACTAGATCCAAAGCAGCGTAATTATTTTTTAGAGTCCAGGATTAGGCGACTGAGACCTGCCCGGTCTTGGTTTCTTATCTCTTTAAGGTTATAGGGGTTTCTGGCCTCTCTTTGTTATTGCCTGAGACCTTCTGGGTCCCAGGATAGCCCGAATCAAAAATAGGACTGCTCGTCTTTACTGCCCATCGAATACTCGCGATTTAGCAATATCTATTGCGGGAGTTTATCACTAAGACTTATCCAGCAAGTTCTCCAGTAGAGTGAAGATTCTTCTCCATTAGAGCTTCAATGTCAATTAGAGAGAGAGAAAGAACAATACGAATAGCACGAAAGTAAATGTATTCATTCACTCGGAAAAGGAATTTGATTTCTGTAAAACGAAGCCTGCCTAAGACCTCTAAGTTTAGTCTGTTTCAGTTAATATTTTTTTCTATTGAATTATTTTGTAGCTTAATTTTTCTCTCTTTGGAAATCCCGCTTGCGTCAGATGCCCTCACTCGAACCTTTATAAGTAGATACTTATCTGGACGTTAGGTAGAAATATATTTACGTTGTGGTGTGGGGAGATGCATACATCACACGGATAAAAAAAGTTTATCTTTTTCCTGTTTGACTGATGCCCGAAATTAATCTGTTTCAAGACAGTTCAATATTAGAGGAATTCGAAGTATCAATTATTGGTTCACGCTGTCCTCGTGTCAATCCGAGGACCTATCCCTTTGAATCGAAGTGATTGTCGAGGGGCGTCACTCTTCAAGTAATTAAACTCAAACCCTGGCAGGATTATTCCTCGAGTCGGAGAGTGAGCCAGTGGAAAGCCCCACACGCCGACACGTTCCCTCTAACTAGGGAATAAGTTAGTCCACACAACAGTACTATCCCGACATTCGCCTTGCGTGGCCGCTCTTCTTGGTTTCACCCACCAACTCCCAGCATTTGAAACATCTATCATCATTTTAGCGAAAAAAAAAAAGTATATACGTTTTGTCGTCAATAAGACATCATATGTGGGTCCTTTCTAGTATATCATTCAGAATGCTCCTCCTAACGCAATGGAACACATTATCAACTGTTCCATCATCTTCAAAAGGAGCTATTTAGTAGTGACCAGTGTCATTTAAACCCCAACACTAGCTATAGATTAACATGGAAACATATTGATTTCCTTTCATTGTTGTTGCATTTTCATGGTTTCAAAAAAATAGCATTTTTCGACGTCATCTTGGTAAAAAATTGATATTTCTTCAACATTGTGCTTCCAACCAGTGTACAAGATGCCAGCTTCAGGTACTGGGTGAGTCGATGTAAATTTCCCTTTACATGTAGTTTATAACATTTTACGTATTTGCAACGAAAACGTAGCGGTATTAGTCAAACGCATTGTATCATATAGATCCTCTGTACGTTAACCATTGTCCAAACATTACTTTTTCCAAATGACATGGTGAGTGAGTGCCCCCATCATGCAAGAAAAGCGTGTGGTCTTATTTTTAACGGTATGGTTTTTCTGCTTATCAAAGTAACAGTGGAATATAGTATTGTCAGCTGACGCTGTGCAAAATGTCATCATTGTATATCTTGTCGAGAAATGAGTTTGTTCGACCAAAGTTGCAAGATACGGAACGAAAAAACACTTTACAAAGAACAGTTAGTATGTAACCATGGATTATACCAACACCACCAACAAGCTTATTGATCGAAATAGAAAAATGTCCCGTTTGATAACTTTGGATCAGTAAAGCACCTTTTGCTTATGCAACCAAAACACACATAACAATCTGGTATCTTTAAATGCGGGAAAAATCGGGGCAGTAGTCAAACACATTATATCATATAGACAGTTTCTACTTTAACCATTGTCCAAACAGTAGTGCTTCCTCCAAATGACATAGTGAGTGAGTGTCCCACCTCCCCCATCAAGCCAGAAAGGCATGTGTTCTTAGTTTTAACTGTACGGATTTTCTGCATATGAAAGTAACATAGGTTTTTTAGCTACAGGTTAACATGCAGACATATTAATTTCCTTTCATTGTTGTTACTTTTCCATGGTTTCAACAAATTAGCTATTTTACGACGCCATCTTGGTAAAAAGTTGCTTTTTCTTCAATAGTGTGTGATATATGGTGTGTTTCCAACCAGTGTACAAGATGACAACTACTGGGTGAGTGGAAATACATTGTCCTTTCATATAGTTTAGAACATTTTGCCTATTTGCAACTAAAGCATAGAACTAGTAGTAGTCAAACGCATTGTATAGACATATTCAACAACATATTCAAAAATTGTCAAAATCGAACGACAAATAAAGAAAATATTCACAAGTGACGAATATCTCAGACTTAAGAAAAGTAAAGCTTTCTTTTTGAAAAAAATTGAAAAAAAGTTTTTTTCACTTTCTTGAAATTTAGTTCGATCAAAAGGTTTGTGGCATGAACAAATGTAACCTATTCAAAAATTATGAAAATCCAACCACAAATAAAGAAAATATTCATAAGTGACGAAAATCATCAGACTAAAGAAAACTATGTTTTCTCGAAAAAAAATCGAAAAAATATTTTTTTTTATTTTTTTCTAATTTCGTTCGATCAAAAGGTTTGGGGCATTAAGAAATGCAACATATTCAAAAATGATGAAAATCCAACCACAAATAAAGAAAATATTCATAAGTGATGAAAATCAGTGGACTAAAGAAAAGTATGTTTCCTCGAAAAGAAATCGAAAAAACTTTTTTTTCACTTTCTTCAAATTTCGTTCTATGAAACTGTTTGGGGTATAGTGAAATGCAACATATTCAAAAATGAGGAAAATCGAACGACAAATAAAGAAAATAGTCAACGTTATAAAATCACCCAGGAAAGATTTCAGGGTCCCCTTAACTCTTGTGTTGGAGAGAGGCGATTTTTTTCTTCTTCAAATTACTTCAATTTTCGATGTTTCCAGTGGTTTGCAGTATGGAGCAATGCAACGTATTCAAAGATGATGCAGATCCAACGACAAAGAAACATAATATTCAAAGTTTTCATTCGTTTATGCATGGATCAAAAGAAAAGCATGAGACGTGCTCCGTTTACAAATTCGTTTTTCCATACACAAAATTGGTCAAAACGTAGAAGAAATATATTATTATGATGATCGACTTATTTCCGGTGCTTTTTCTTAGTCGTCCCATGCCCCCCCCCCCCAAATAAAAAAAGACTGTGTTCTTAGTTTGAACGGTAGGTATGTTGTTTTTTTTGCATATCAGTAGAACATATTTATTGTCACCCGACTTTCGTCGCTGTGCTAAAATTTCATCATTGGAAGTGTTCGGCAGTGGATGAACCTTGAACGACGGATGGACAAAATGCTTTTTTATGCAACCTACCACACTCGAGGAAGGTGTCGCCCACGGCCTATATGGAAGGTTCCATCCCAGCATTTAAATGGTGGGACTGAGGAAGACCCCTGGAAACGGGTAAAGATGGTCGCCGGCCGCTGGGATCGAACCCTGGACCTCTCGAAAGCTACATTGGCGGACGGATGGGGCACGGTCTGGCTGTAAGCTACTATCCCGATATTCGCCTTGCGTGGTCGCTGTACTTGGTTTCACCCACCATCTCCCACCATTTGAAACATCGATCATCATTTCAAGGGGGGGCGGAAGTATATATTTTGTCTTTTATAAGACATCGTATGTAGGTCCTTTCTAGTATATCAATCAGAATGCTCCTCCTCCTTTTTCCGCAATGGAACACATCATCCACTGTTCCTTCATAAAGATCTATGTAGTAGTAGTGACCAAAATCATTGAACACCTAGCTACAGATTAACATATGGATCTGTTACATTGTTGTTACATTTCCATGATTACAAAAATTTAGCATTTATCGACGCTATCTTGGTAAAAAGTTGCATGGTGTGCTTCCAACCAATGTACAAGATGACAACTACTGGGTGAGTAGAAATACATTGTCCTTACATATAGGTTAGAACATTTTACCCATTTGCAACTCAAGAATCGCAGTAGTATTTTTTTTGGGGGGGGGGGGGACCAGCATTCCACCCCTGCCTCTTTGTATTCTTAACACAAGTCAAGTTATGCACTTTCAGGGTCGTGCAGTACGAGCCGTTTTGATCTTCTTGCCTTGGGGCAGGCATGTCCCTAGAGATTCTTGGATTGCCGGAGTTCCGGCATTCCAAGAAGCTCCTATGTTCCATCAGTCTAAGACTTCTGGGGTTGCGGGACGGGCTTTTGCCAGGCGTCCAGAATGTTCTCCTGGCCTTGTTTGTTGGACCTATTTTTATTTGCTTGGGAGGGAACCCTATCTACTATATCCTCAATTTTATTGTAAAAAACATAGAACAAAGATTACATAATACATTTACACAAGTACAGACATCACATGGACAACACAGACGAGACAAACATTGACTTGAGCTTCTTCTTCGTTTCCTCTTATTCTCAATTCCTGTAAGTACAAAAGAAGGGAATTGGTTAGGTAAGATGCGCGTGGGTTTGATGTTAAAGCCACAAAGTTTTTTTCGCTATCCCTCCTTGGTATCCACTTCCCTTCTTCTGCCACCGGTTTTTATCGTAGTTCTCTGTAGGTTGAAGTATCCTATCACTTCTTCTGTTCTCACTGCTTGCACTATTATTCCTTCTTCCACATTCACTCATCCACACTCACACTTCTGCACTATCGCTTCCTTCTGGATTCCAAAAGTTAGCGTAATTATCGTTACCACTAATTTAGTTACACTTGCACATTTATTCTTAATTCCCCATCACCAAATAGTTTCACATTTATCACTTACGGATTCCGCCACCTCGCTCTTCTACCGGGTTCCGGCAGGATCATTTATTCATGTCCCTGCTGTTTTTTTTTTTTTTTTTTAATAAGTCCGATTCACGGTAGACGCGGCCTCGCGAACGCGCACACACGCCAGTCAGTCGGGCCATCTTCCATTGTAGTGTTATTTGGTTTTCCTATGGTGGGTGGTCCACGCCATTTCTAAATTTCTTTTTATGATAGTTTGAAACTTTTTGAGTTAACTCTCTGAGGGCCGCCGCAAGTTCCGAATCGCAGTAGTAGTAGTCAAACGCATTGTATTATCATATAGTCTGTCTCTACGTTGTCCAAACAGTGCTGCTGCTTCCATGGTGAGGGAGTGACCCGCCCCCTCGAGAAATGCAAATGTGCTCTTAAATTGAACGATAGGTAGGTATGGTTTTTCTACATATTGGAATATGGTATTGTCTCCTGATGCTATGTGCAAAATTTCATCATCTTGTCCAGTTATGAGTTAGTTCAACTAACGTTGCAGAATACGGAACGAAATAAAAACAGTTTGTAAAGGAGAATGAGTATGTAACCATGGAGAAATGTATTGTCACCCGGCTTACGTCGCTCCCCCCCCAAGAAATGCAATTTTGCTCTTAGTTTGAACGGTAGGCACGTACGGTTTCTCTGCATATCAAATTATAACTATTGTATATGGAAGATGTCATCCCAGCATTTACTTGGTGTGAATGAGGGTACACCTCAGTCAAGATAGTCGGAGGCCGCTGAGATCGAACCCAGAACTTCCCGAATGCGACGCCATTGTTGTACACAGCTCTGTAGTTTGATCGACTTGTTCTTTAAATCATGCCACGTTGATAATTCATACCGTGTTTTCATAAAAATATATCGGTTGCGTGATTCCCCCCCCCCCCCAAGGCATGGAAACACTACTGCTGGATAGTTGCGAGCAAGACGCTTTGTACCTTTTTTTTTTAGCCATCCCGACATTGGTCTTTGCGATTTAATATGAGTCAGAATGATCGTGCAAAGTGTCATCATTGTATCTTGTCGAGATTGAAACTTCTTGACTGCACATACGGAACGAAAGAAAAGTATGTAACATAAAATTTGTATGTAACCATGGAATATTACTATATTGTCACCCGACTTACGTCGCTGTGCAAAATTTCATTGTTGTAAGAGGTCGGGAATTGAGTTTCATTACCGTTGAATGTTTTGACGACCCTCTTCGACGAGTCAAAATGCTTTTTTTTTAATGGTTATGCGACTTACCACACATTGTTGAGAGGAGAACGGACGGGGAAGGTGTCGGCCAGGAACCCCGGCATTTGCCAGGTGGGACTGAGGAAGACCCCTGGTAAAACATTTAGGTCAACGTGGTTGACGGCCGCTGGGATCGATCCCGTGACCTCTCCAATGTTACATGAGCGGATGTGGCACGATCTGGGTTTAAGGTACTATTCCGAAATTCGCCTTGCGTGGCCGGTGTTCGGTATATACACCTTGCAAATGTAACCAGTAGCGTAGATAGGAATTTCCCAAGGGAGGGGATATGTAGAAAATAATATCCTTGGAAAGTATGCAACCCAACACATTTCTTAAAAACAATATATTTCGGGGCTTTTTTCTATAATATTAGAACAGCACAATTATTGTGCGTAAATGCATGAAAAGCCGCATAGTGTGCTTAGTTTAGTAGTGATTCTAATATAAATTTAGCCATATTTGAAACATATGGAGTTTGTCAAGGGCGAAGAGTTTCTCGACCACCAATTACTGATGCTGATACGCTGACCTTGATGACCGTTTTCTTTGCTAAAACTACCAGTCCGTTCAGCCACATTTGAAAGTTCTAATTCTGCAAAGGTATAAGCATTTCTTTATTAGAGAGTATAAAATATCATCTTTGGCGTAGATATAGGCCAGGTTGTACAAAATCTGAAGCACTTTTTAAAAGTTTGGAAATCTCATCTGCTTCCATTGCTCTTTGATTAGTTTCGTTTTCGAAAGGTCAATTAATGTAGAGTATTTTGTATACAAAGAAAATTTAATTGTGGAAATTTTGTTTTCGTGTTCAGTTTCTTCATTTTAAAGCCTCAAATAACACTTTTGTAATATTTCTGATAGCTTATTTATGTAGCTACTATATCAGATTATACTGTACTATATTAGGAAGTTGATTTATGTAGCTAGTGTATTAGATATACTGTTCTTCCATACAGCTCAGTGACGTATCAAACCAGATAGTTTAGAGGGTGAGGAACTCTCCGAAATTCCGATTTATTTGTACACTTCGTGTTTACATCGACAAACTTCTGAAGGTGGTTCCTCACTCCAAATCAGAATGAAAGTTCCTCTGCCAGATTTTTAGAATGTGCATAGTACCGGGGCTACAGGGTGCCGAAAGCGTGGGAAAATGAACCTTAGATTTTCATATTTATAACACCAGGAACAGAGCTGATACATCGTGGTACCCTCAAAGACTACGAGTGTAAACCTACTCTTTGAAAATGCAGATTTTAAAATTCCGCAATGGGCGCGCAAGAAATTCCTTCATATGCAAATTGATTATTATTTGAATATCTGTTTTTTTCTTCTATTTTGTCAGTTATTTTTTTTTATATAGATTATCGTATTAGTCGATGATCCAGTTTATGAAACCATTCTTATACCATGAGGAGATAAATAAACATAGCATTTTTCATAAGACAACTAGGAATCCATGGCAAGTAAGTTTCAATCTCATCGTGGATAGATTTTCGAACACAGGACATCTGTCGCCAATATCGTGACTTACAAAGTGTTCCTATCCTGCATCAGCATGGAAAACACTTTGAACAGGAGAAGGAAGGCCAAGTCAGAGAACCCAACTGTAAATCAGCGGAATAAATATCATTATGGTACCACTGCCAACAAATGAGGGAGAACGCAACCAGAAGTTCATTGTTTTGGCCCATCTCAGAGCTATGCCAAAACCTCTGGACAAAGACGTTACAGGAAGTTTGTCGCCACTGAATTTTCGCACCTTCCTCGTCTCAACCCTCAAACCCCGCTGTCTGAAAAAGCGAGCCTGTTTGCAACTAAAGCATAGCAGTAGTAGTCAAACGCATTGTATCATATAGACTCTCTCAACGTTAACCATCGTCCAAACATAGCTTCATCCGAAAGCCATGGTGAGGGAGTGCCCCTCCCCCCCAAGGAAAGCATGTGTTCTTATTTTATAACTTTATGGTTTTTTTCTGCATATGAAAGTAACAATGGAATATGGTATTGTCACCTGACTTACGTCGCAATGCAGAATTTCATCGTTGCAAATGAGTGTGATTAACGTTGAATGTTTTGAGGACATCACGAACTTTTTTTGTTGTTATATTCATGAGTTATCGATTCGTAGTCTTTGTCTGAAAGGTTATATTTTTTTTTTCTTTTTTAGGTTTGCTAGATAGAACCATGCAACATAAGCAAAAACTGATTAAATTATCTCTTGTTTTCAAAGTTGCGGTACTCTACGGCTTGCCTTAAGTAGACAGAAAAAAAATCCTTTTTTTTTTTTTTTCAGTTTCATCAAATTTCTTGATTTCATGTTTTGGACTTTGTGAAGTGCAACATATCCGAAAATAACCAAAATATCTTTTCATCTAACGTCATTTTTCAGACTTGATCACTCAGCCAGGAAATATTTCAGAGCACTTGGCTTGGAGAGGGCTGATTTCAAGTTACTTCAAATTTCAATCTTTACCCTTGTTTTGGAACATGGAGAAATGCAACATATTCAAAAATGATCAAAATCGAACGAGAATTAAAGAAAATATTCAGAGTTGAAAAGTCACCGAGGAACATTCTCACACCGGCAATGTCGGGGTCGACTGCCGTCAAGGGACATTTCAAGGAGGACTTTAGTGTGGCTCTTGGCTTAAAGTTCGTAGATTTTTTTTTCGACTATCTTCAAATTTCGAGATTTCCTTCTGTTTGGAAATTGAACAATGCAACATATTCAAAGATGGTCAAAATCTAACGAGGAATGAAGATAATATTTTCATAAGTTTATTTGTTTTTGCATCACCATAAAGAGAACTATGCGACGCGCTTCTTCCAAAAGCCTATATGGAAGGTACCATCCCGGCTTTTTCCTGGTGGGACTGAGTAAGACCCTTGCAAACACCTCGGTCAAGATGGTCGGCCGCCGCTGGGATCGATCCTGGGACCTCTCGAATGCAATTACCTCTTCCACTACACCACATGAAAACTCATATCGAAAAGTGATGTCGTCACTTAATACTATTCAAACTTGAAATGAAAGAAAAAATTTCCGGAATAGGGAAAGTTTCGACCAGGGCCTATATGGAAGGTGTCATCCCGGCATTTCCCTAGTGCGACTGAGGAAACACACTAGTCATGCCGCCCACATCCTCCCGATAGTTAGATCGACTTAAACTTTAATACTTGCCACTATGAACAATAAAACCACCGTGTTTTCAAAAACCAAGATATGTTGATCCCCTCCCCAAACGCATGGTAAACACTCGGTTGTTTCGAGCGAGACGATGTTTAACTTGATTTGATGGCTTTTATGCATATTCCGACATTTGTCATTGCGAATGAACATGAGTCAGAATGATCGTGCAAAATGTCATCATTGTTTCTTGTCGGGATTCAAACTTGGCTACACATACGGAACGAAAGAAAAATATGTAAACTTAACATTTGTATGTAACCTATAGATATGGTATTGTATTGTCATCCGACTTACTTCGCTGTGGTAAAATTTCATCGTTGTCGGGAAATGAGTTGAATGAACGTTCAATGTTTTGAAGACATTCTTGGATCTTACCCTGCAGCGATCAGTCAAAATGCTTTTAATTTTTATGGTTATGCAACCTACCACACATAGTTGAACGGAGAAATAATGACTCGGTAAGGTGTCACCCAGGGCCTATATGGAAGGTGCCATCTCGCCATTTGCACGGTGTGCTACTGCAGAAGACTCCTGGAAACACATGGGTCAAGATGTTCGGCGGAGGCTGGGATCGAACCCGGGACCTCTCCAGGGCTACATGGGCGGACAGATGGGGCACAGCCTGGGTTGAAGGATCCCGACATTCACCTTGTGTGGCCGCTTTTCTTGGTTTCACCCACCATCTCCCAGCATTTGAAACATCTCTCATCATTTCAGTAAAAAAAAAAGTATATTTTTGTCGTCAATAAGACATCGTATGTAGTAGGTCCATTGTAGTATATCAATCAGAATGCTGCTGCTCCTGCCGCAGTGGAACACATCATCAACTGTTCCTTCAAAAAGAGC
Organism: Lepisma saccharinum; assembly: GCA_022664845.1. NCBI lineage: Eukaryota > Metazoa > Arthropoda > Insecta > Zygentoma > Lepismatidae > Lepisma > Lepisma saccharinum. The sequence continues at coordinate 14,337 of JAGDQP010019938.1, read as the reverse complement.
TATTTAGTAGTGACCAATCTCATTGAAACCCCAACACTAGCTATAGGTTAACATGGAAACATATTGATTGCCTTTCATTGTTACATTTCCATGGTTTCAACAAATTAGCTATTTTACGACGCCATCTTATTAAAAATTTGCTTTTCTTCAATAGTGTGTGTAATATATTGTGCTTCCAACAAGATGACCACTTCAGTAACTACTGGGTGAGTCGAAATACATTTTCCTTTTACCTATTTGCAACTAAAACATAACAGAAGTAGTCAAACGCATAGTATTATATAGACTGTGTCTACGTTAACCATTGTCGAAACAGTGCTTCTTCCAATTGACATGCTGATTGAGTGCCCCCACCCATCAAGCAAGAGAAGCATGTGTTCTTAGTTTTAACTGTATGGTTTTTCTGCATATGAAAGTAACAGTGGAATATTGTACTGTCAGCCTTCTTACGTCGCTGTGCAAAATTTCATCGTTGTATGAGGTCGGGAAATGAGTTTAATGAACGTTGAATGTTTCGAAGACATTCTTGGATGATTCTCAGGATCGATCAGTCAAAATGCTTTTTTTTATGGTTACCAGACACGGTAAGGTGTCAGCCAGGGCCTATATGGAAGATGCCATCCCGCCATTTGCCCGGTGTGCGACTGCAGAAGACCCCTGGAAACACGTGGGTCAAGATGGTCGGCGGCCGCTGGGATCAAACCCGGAACCTCTCCAGGGCTACATGAGCGGACGGATGGGCCACGGTCGGGGTTTAAGGTTCTATCCCGACATTCTCCTTGCGTGGTCGCTCTTCTTGGTTTCACCCACCATCTCCCAGCACTTGAAACATCTATCTCCTTTTCAGAAAAAAAAAGTGTATATTTTGTCGTCAATAATCCATCGTATGTAGTTCCTGTTTAGTGTATCAATCAGAATGCTTCTTCTTCTGTCGCAATGGAACACATCATCAACTGTTCCTTCAAAAAGAACTATTTAGTAGTGACCAATGTTATTTAATCCCCAACCCCAAACTTTCACATGTAGGTGATATTAACAATTTTATCTCCTAACGCAGAAAATCATTCAGCTATATTAATTAGTAAAAAAATATCCCTAATTGAAACTTCATCGCAAATGTCAGTAATTGATTTTGTCAACTTTTCTTCCCTTGTAGCCGACCGAGGTAGTCGTGTGGTCTGAGGCGTTAGGCCAGCGTATCCAACGTTGCGGGTTCGAATGCTACCCGGGGCATGGGTGTTTGTGAAATTTAACAAGCGTTTACCTCGTCTAGTCGTGACGGGTTGAAGTCAAAAGTTACTAACATTACCCATAGAAAATAGAATTTACCAAAATTTATCTTCTCCGTAATGGTCTAAGAGATCGCATTAGATTTTACAACCGAAACTTTTCAATGTGTGTAATTCTAATTTATAACTCATGATGTAATGTATGTAAGGAGGACGTGTGTTAAAGTTATTTCTTCTCTACGTAGAAAGTAACTGCTTCACCCATAGTTTTCAAATGTTTTATAATGAAAATTTTCTTGGTTCTACCCTCATTGGGAGTATCAGCACAGAAATTACTACATTCTTCATTATTTTCTAGAAATCGTCTTTTTTTTTTTTTTTTTACTGGCGCAGAATAGAACAGACTTCTTAACCTTTGTCCGTTTATGAATAAACTTCCAACTATATCGAGCGGACGTAAGCTATAGCGTTGTTACCATCCTTACTATTAATTTTAGATTTGAACTTACAATCATGTTTCCAAACATAACTAAATTTTTTCTTCTAGAAATACTGTTCTTCCAAGTTCATAAAGGTACAGTCAAGGGGGGGGGGATATATCCCCCCGCTTACCTACGGCACTGAATGCAACGATATCGCTCAATCACCAGACAAATGCGGGATAGTCCATGCAATCATAGGTCCTGTTCTGCTTCCTTCCGCCATCTTCATTTCATCCAATATCTCGGCTTAGACTAAAGACGTCTTAAAACTTAAAAATAAATAATGAACTTCAACACTAAACTTCAACACTACTCATTCAGTCTGCGATTATCTATTCAATGTGTTTAGAGGTCATTTCATACTAAATCAAGCAATAAAAAATAATTTTAGATCTTAGGTTTTACAAAATGCGTCATATTTGGTAATTGTGTTCTGCGTATCAATATGATCAAAAGTACAAAACTTTGTTTCTACCTCCTTTGTTTTTCAGTTATAAATATTTAAAAATTTAAAAAGAAAACTTACTTTTGAAGCATTTTGAAACATTTAAAAGCCTGAAACAAAAAAAAAAAAAAACTATTTTTCGTAGACAGCTTAAACTTCATTTACGGATGGCTTATCTGTCAATGAAATCGCAATGTACCTACCTGAAGAGTACTAATGAAGACATTTACTACAAATAGAAATCTGATATTTTTGCAAATGGTTTATTCGTAAAAGCACTCCACCCAACTCGCTTAAAACAAATACTATTGCGTGGACATTTCTTGATATGTCAATATATGTAGGGTTTCTAAATTTAATACTTAAAAAAAAAAAAAAAAGATCACAGAAAGTAAAATCTTTGCAGTTTTTTTTAATTATATTCTTTTATTTTTGTTGACTGCCTATTAATTTTATGCCGGTCGCTTTGGAGTAAACTTTTTTCTTCTAATCTGTCAAATACCATAAAAATTATACTAAAATAGGGAAGTGGTGAGAAGATTCGCTGCCAACATTTTCCACAATCTTTCTTTTGTTAGGCGTACACCAGGCTAATGCCGGGAAGGTACCTTCAGACTAAGCCTTGGTTGACTTTCCTCTCGCACTTCCTCTCCCCACTCGTATTCCAGCTTCAGCCAGAAATGTCCAAAAGTCAGACATACAATTCAGTTCCCAACAAGGTATAAAAAACTAAAGGAGAAAGTGTTTTAACGGTGAATCGTATGTAAAGGAAAAAAAAAAAGGTTGAACGACTAATTTTCATAATTTATTGGCAGCCCATCATTGTAACATTTTTGTTTCAATTTGAATTTTATTTATGGCCTTTAGGCATCTAAGACTTAGGCCGGGATAGAGGAGGGGAAGGAATTCGGGAAGGTGTCGATCAGGGCCTACATTGAAGGTGCCATCCCGGCATTTGCCTAGTGTGACAGGGAGAAACCTCAGTCAGCATGGTCGGTACGTACAATTTTATCTTTTGCTATGATTTAAGTTGTGGAGCCTTCTATCAATCATTCGAGGAACAAATTATTAGTCAATCCATACAAAGATAGCAAATAAATAGTCTGCACGGTCACAAGCGGTGTCATTCATCTCAGGCCATTTCGGCTATTTTTGTAGGGAAATAGGGAAATGGGTAAAAACCAGATGATCTGAGAGTGAAGGTTGAAATTGTGATTGCCTTGATTTTTGCCGGAGAGAGGGAGAGAAAGAGAGAGAATGAAGAAAATGCTATCCTTTGTGAAGTTCATTGACCTCTTGTTTATGTCACCCTTAGCAGACTTTACGCCTTGCAAGTTGTTTGAACTGAACTGTCGTCGATACGCTGATTGTTCAGAGTGTGTACTTAATCCAAAATGAAAAATAGACTTTTCTTTGCTTTTTAATCTGAAAATTCAAAAGCACGGGACTTCAGGGTAGGCGAGAGGTTACCTACCGTGTTTGCTTTCGGTGCGCGTTGTCACGAGTTCAAATCCCACGGAGGCCTATTCGTAGCAATTTCTTAGTGCTCTCAAACGGGCCGGATTGAACTTTAACCTTCTCAACCCCACCTGTTGAAAGCACTACTTGTCCCACTGGGAGCTGATTAAAAGACGACGAGGAGCTACTGATTCACCGGGCACGATGTCAAAAAGTAGCATTTCAGATTAGATAGATTAGTGATATGTTTTAAATCATCTTTTCCACACTTTCCGCGGCCATGGATCAGTGTTAGAGCATTCGGTAGGTCCTGGGTTCGATCCTAGCGGCCGACCATTCTGTCTGAAGTTTTTCCAGGGCAAATGCCATGATAGTACCTACAAAATAGGTCCTGGCCGTCTACCCTCCACAATCATCTCCCCCACCCTATCCCGCCCTGGGCCTCAGATGCGTAAAAGCCTTAAAATAAGTTCAGTTCTACACTTTATCGTAAAGCAGTTTCAGCCTGATAATTAAAAGACCTCTGCCGCCTATCCTGACAGTTTTCCTGGATTTTCTTTTTCACCAGGTGCCAGGTATCTGAAGTAAGACCGTGGCCGCTACTTTCCCCATCCCTATCAGCCGGAAGAGTTATTGTCAAGGGACATCATCCGTCAATCATGATGGATGCTAAAAGTTGAATACTGAGCCTAGAAAATAAATGGAATAAAATTAAAAGAATAAATGGGCTTTGATTATTATTAGTAATCATTTAAAGTGTATTTTCTGCTCTCTTGTCTGCAATTCTTATTGCAGTTTCACATTAGGCCTACTTTGTATAATAATAAAAGAACGAGTAATGGGCTGTTTCCTTCAAAATTGCTTGTTTAATGTTTAACAGCCGAATTCAGAAACGTTTTAGGAGTGACTAATAACTGATTCCTACTGTTCTTTATACATAGCGATTTCTATTCCCCCCAAAGGCTGATGATAATCCTGCTCCTTTTCCTGTATCAGTAAATGTTGAATGATTTTGTTGAAGACTATTCCTTATAAAGCACGGTTTGTTTCGTTTAAAGGACGAGGTGGATAATCGATAACGTGTAGCATTTTTTCTCATAGCAACAAGGGACAGGATGCAATCCCGTGCAAAACATGCATTTATATTCTTGACAAAGTGCATTTTAAATTACTCACCATGGGAACGTGGAGCTTAGATAAAATTAGGTACGGTCATGTATCTTTACATTTTTCTCCTTTACGTCATGCCCAGATGAGTGGAGCAGTGGCGGAGAGTGTTTGTTCTCCGTACGGGTTCGTATTTAAAAAGTGGCACGTGTCACTATGGCGAAAGGATACAAGATCGATTTTGCTCCATATCTCGAAAACAGTAACTCCTATCAAAAATCTAAGCTTGGATTTACCCCCATTATTATGGGCGGACCCCGGTACCACCTATTTGGAACAAAAAGACACACAGAATGACGGACATATCTTTCTATCATTTGTGAAAATTTTGTGATTCCGTTAAAAAAGTCGTAACATTTGAACCGCTCCATCGATTTTAATGTATGATACACCGCTTGAAACGTATTGAAGCGTAGAATAAGATCCAGTAAGTTTCGGCCGCCTATATGGTCTGGGGTCAGTGCTATCCTTAAGAAAATGTGAAATTTTGATATTTTTTTCAAAGCGCCCCAGGGGTCCCAAGGAGATCCTACCGACGCAATTTTTTTTCCTGTCGTAGTATTTGAAAGAGCTTTCAAATGTAAGTTCAAGCATCAAAGTCGGACTTCTACTTCGGTAGATCCGAAACTAACGGAATACTATCTGAGTGCCGCTAACAGTGTCCTTTGCCAGCGTCACTCGAAGAACTGCCGTTCTTCATGAGGAGAATGTATTGCTGCCGCAATGGAACACACCATCAACTATTCCATCATCATCTTCAAAAGATCTATTCCATGTCATTTAAACCCAAACAGTAGCTACAGGTTAACATGGAAACATATTGATTGCCTTTCATGGTTGTTATATTTCCATGGTTTCAACAAATTAGCTATTTTACGACGCCATCTTGGTAAAAAAAAAATGCTTTTTCTTCAATAGTGTGTGATATATTGTGCTTCCAACCAGTGTACAAGATGACCACTTGAACTACTGGGTGAGTCAAAATACATTTTTCATAAATACAGTTTAGAACTTTTTACCTGTTTGCAACTAAAGCATAGCAATAGTAGTCAAACGCATTGTATCCTCTACTAGAAGCAAAGAGTGCTTCTTCCAAAAGACATGTTGTGTGACTCCCCCCATCAAACAAGAAAGGAGTAAGTTGCCTTAAAAAATGACATGTACAGACGGGATCTGAACCATATGCATATAGACGTGAAGAAGGTTCGAAAGAACAGTTTGTATGTATAGGAACGTATTGGATAGTCACCCGACTTACCTCGCTGTGCAAATCGTTTGAGGAGTTTATTGAACTAAAGGTGAAGAAGGGTCTATGTTGGAAGTTCATTTGCCCGGTGAGCAAGTCCGTTGCAAACACTTCGGTCAAGATGGTCGGCGGATCGAACCAAACCATAATTGGTCAGTAACCTGTATTGTCATACTTCCTGGATAGTTCTCAGTGGCGCAGGAAAGGGGGGGGGATATATCCCCCCCTTGACTCCACTTTATGAACTTGGAAGGAGACTATTTGCACAAGAAAAGAATTATGTAATTTTTGGAAACATATTAATGTTGGTTAAAATATAAAATTGATTGTAAAAAGCCGGTACCAGCACTATAACTTACACCCGTCTCGATATATTTGTAAGTTTATTCATAAACAGTCGAGGATCGTATTGTTCATTCTGCGTTGTAGTTTCACATTTAGGTAGATGTGGTAAATAACCTTCAGAACAACCAGTAAAATTACAATTCTTTGAGTCATGTCGATAGCGCCGGTAAGATCAAAAGAAAAGAAAAGAAGAAAACTTCTAGACAGTAATGAAGATTGTAGTAATTCCTGCAATGATAGTCTCAACGAGGGTAGAACGGAGAAAATTTTGAATTTGAAACATTTCTACGGTTGAAGCATTGTGCGTAGAAAAGAAATAATTTAAACAGGCGTCCTCTTTACGGTAGATATGAATTATAAATTAAAATTACACACATTGGAAAGTTTCGTGCCACTCCTAAGATATGTCCCAAATGTAAGATCGAATGTGATCCTTCAGATCATAATGGGAGAAGATAAACTTTCGGTAGACTTTATTTTCTATGTAAGGCTATCCCCTTGTGCGATACGCACGCACCGTGAACGGTACGTAGGGGATGTGGAAGTAGCGCTGCACTTTTTCTTGACCTACGGTACGAAGTGATTTGGGAAGGTCAGTTCCACGCTTGACCGCCTTTACCTCCCCAAGGTGCCGAGGTATACAAGGACACTGGTACTCACTTTAATAGGAGACTGAGTGTACCTTAGAGCGTCAGGCATGGGAACACTGCAAGAAAAGTCTCCAGTGCCCTGTCCGGGGTTTGCACCCGGGCTGAACCCATTCGTAGTCAGACGCGCTACCACCTGAGTCACGGCGACTCCAAACTTTATTTTCTATGGGCCATGTTAACTTTCGACTTCTGCTATGTTAACGCTCTACCACCGAGACCGAGCTACGGCTGCTTGGTAGTAACGTTAATGAAAGGCTACACATACTGTACCTCTTAAATGCCACTTACCATAACCTGTAACAGACGAAATCACTATAATAGCTACTTCAGGCATTGCAGAACACAGGTGGCTGGAAATAACGTTTTGGATTACAGTGACAACTGATAGAGTTGTTATACAAAATCAAATAGGACAGATGTAATAATTTTTAGGCGAATCTCTATATGAGAGATATTTTCGTTGTTTCGGTTGCATAGAACTCAAAATGTCATGTAAAATCAAGGGACTATGTGAGTGCAGGATACTTATGATCTTCTACGTTGTGACCATGCTGGGGTTGCCAAGTGTCCCGTATTTTATTTTGAGGTGAGAAATGCTGTCCCGTTTTAACAATGAACGGGATCCCGTATTTGAACTTTCGTTTCTCCTGTGAATTCACCTAGGAATTTACCAGTTCTGCATGTTGTACGATTCTATTAAATTTAACTTCCTTAGCTGACTGAGTTATGTGCTTTCGTCAGCGCGGCGTGAGAAAAATATTCTTTCATCACTGCATTATGTAATGCTGCATACAGGATCCAAAATTGTGATGTGAACTGAAAATGGGTGTTTTTTTTTTTTTCTAAAGTTAATTTAGATGCTGTTCCAAAGATACCGTTGTGAACATTTAGGTTCAAATGTATTTGTTGGAAGAGTTCTTGAAAACACATGCAGTGCTGATACGCATACATGTTCAGTAACTGAGCTGAAATCAGAAATTCAAGTTTCACGTAATTTTTGTCATAGTTGTTATGAATTGCATTACTTTATTACAGTGGCGTCTCGTGGGCTTGAAAGTTGGTAGTTCACAACCAGTGATTCCGCCAGACTCCCTTTTCGGGGGTATCGCCCCCAAATTATCGAGCATATCCCAAATATGAATTTTTACGGTAAAAAATAATAGAAACCGAGCAAAACTCCAGTTGCACCCTCCCTATTTATATTTTAAACCCCCAAAATTGAAAATCCTGGCAGAATCTCTGCTCCAAAGAGCAACGAAGAAAGTACGAGAACAAGAAACACATCGTTCGATAGCCTGAAATCATTTCTTAATGTGTTAAATAGAAAATAGAACTATAGCTCTTCATAACTTATTTACACTACATACTGAGTTAAGAAGAGAAAAAAGAACTCCACACAAAAATAAGTAGTTGACTGGTAAGGAATCATCTCGCTTTTTGAGGAATGCAGGTTCGGAAACTCGACAGTGCAGCGAGGAATGTATCTCAGAGCAGTTTTCCACAAGAGTATACAATTGAAAATTGTCTTTCACAGTAAATACATACACAAAATAATAATAATAAGAAGAAGAAATTAAATATATTCCTCTTACCTTTATTTGTATATGAAGTCCATTCTTCTGTTTTTCTGGGCAGCAACTTATCTATAACTCTTTGGTTGAAGTCCTGCATTTTCCTTACCAACTGCTTTTCAATGGATAGCATTGCTAGGGCGCTGAGACGATCTTGTGTCATCGTATTTCTTAGAAAAGTCTTAATACGCTTTAATGTCGAAAAACATCTTTCTGCTTCTGAAGTGGACATCGGAATTGTTACCATGATTTTGAGGAGTTTCGTAGAACCTGTTCGAGTCCACTGGGAATACCCTTCAAACAACAGGCAGGGAAAACAAAACAATGCGATTTTTACGTCACATCCTGTAAGCCACTTGTGCTTTTTGTACCAATCACTATTAAAAGTGCGACGATATGTATGAGCTTTACCTTTCACTTCCTGATTCAGAGTTAGGTTCGGCTGATGAGGACCCAAAGTTTTAATTTCGAGTCTTTCAGATTCTGTCAACTTATTAAAAGACACCGATTGCAATCTATGAACCGAATTCATATTGATGGCAGTAACGCACTACGCACCAGTACACTAAACACACTGAAACAATACTGCTTCGCTTCAACACAGCTTCACAACACACTTCATTCAAACGTGGAAAAAAAACACTCATTCAAAACACTAAAGTAGGCAATGTTTTCTCTCTTCCTTATGAGGTACCTGAGGACTGGTGAACAGAAATTATATTAATCTACCTCTTGCAGCACACAAAATTACGATATATCTCACAAAATAAAAGAAACTCACAATATCACTCTTCAGATCTCGTATTTTGGCGCTTTCAGGTATGAGGGGTTAGGAGTAGTCTCTTTGCCCTAAATTGGTTTATTAAAGATAGTTAAGCGCAAAAGATTGAGAGTTTATTATGCAATGGAATGTGTTGACAAATACATGTTTTATAAAATGCCTCCTTTTCTATTAATAAATCTTTAATGACGAAACGAACAAATCAGTTCCGAAACTCCTTTCAATCTCTTGCACGACACACTAAAAAAAAAGTTGTTTATTGTTTACGCAATGTTGCAAACTGCTTGATACTGTTCATTAGCTCTTAGTTTATTACTGATACTGGAACTCAAACAATTTTATGTAAATAGAGATACAAGATTATGTTATTTAAGCGTTTAATATATTTGTCCGTAAACGATTTATTGTGTATTTTGTGATTTTGGTGTGTAATGAACGTTTATCCTTGCTTCTGCCAGAAGATTTGATTACATTTTAAACACGAGAACGGGTGGAAAAGTCAAGGAGAGTTAGCAACAGTGCTCAGCCCTGTTCTTCTGCTATCTTCGTTCACTCTAGGATTGTGCACGCCGAGGTCCCATATACACAATGTTATAAGTTAGGCCTAACGTCAGTTAAGCGCATATGGGGCAACGCGTTCACAAATGAAATGTGAACTGGAAACAAATTGGAGAGTAATAATAACTTGATAAACGAACTGTATACCTATGCCTCAGTGTAACAATCTAAAATGTGATATGTTTTTAAATCTTTCGATAAGAAACACAATCTGAAACGATAATAATAATAATAATAATAATAATTCTAAAATAGTTGGCAGTTCACGTGCTCCTGTGAACGTTAATACGCGACGTCACTGCTTTATTATAGGAGATGCTGAATTATTGGCAAGTGCTAAAAGCGAAGGGGAATATTATTGTTTTAAATATTTACAACAAAACAGAACTATAAATGACGTATTCATGGCTCAAAATTTATGGTCTTAACATTCCGAGTGTTTGCTTGAAGTCGTTGTCGTGACATTCTCAAAACTGGGTAGCGCTGGTCCCTGCGCTCACATTATCCGTTGATATTGAGGTTTGCTTCATTTGTAATAATTCCATTATTATTATTTCACAAATTTTTCTTGTTATTTCTTTCCTCTGTTTTTACTTCTAATTCGAATTAAATTGAATTTATTTGTAGCCTGTTTGGCACCTGGCTCAGGCCGAGACAGATAAGGGAGAGGATGTTGGAAGGGAATAGGCAAGGGAATAGTTTGTAGGTACAGCTATGAGTAGCAGTTTTGGCGCTTGTCTTTTCGGAATACTTCCGAAAGTCTCACCAATGTCTTCCTTCAGCTTGCATGATCTTCTGAGCGAAGAAGTCTTATTGATATGCATCACTCAGGGTGCCTACTTCCACACTGGAAAACCTGGAATACTAAGGGAATTTTTTAAATCTGGAATACTCAGGGATTTTTTTAATTTATAAGGAAAACTCAGGAAAATCTATGAGGCAGACCTGTCCAGAGTTTGTAAGAGCAAGGCGGAGGTTGTGAATTCCATTCCCACTTAAAATCCTCTGTTTTAAAGATTTTTTACCTGTGAAATACGAATAATATACAACAGGCTTGGACTGGGTGGCGGTAGGATTAAATGAAATGTCATTGCGTATTATTTACATGTTCCGCTATACTAAGAACTCAGGGAATTAAAAAAAAATGTTATAATGGAAAACCAGGAAAACTCAGGGAATTTCAAGTCACAAAATTAGTACATACCATGTCACTACTTTTGTTCATAGCTGTACCACTCCAGCTTTTGTCAGGTGTAACTGAGAAACCTGTCAGATGAACGGCCGCTAGAATCGTTTCCAAGACCTTTCGATTGCTAATCCAATCTATCAGCTGTAGTCTCTCTTAGTCTAGGTGACCGCAAAGTTACTACAATGAAGCAGCTTCCGAAGAAATATCAGCTGATAAGAACATCTTGTATTTAGATGTAGGAATATAGCAACGTGATATTTTCCTGTTTCACATTTCGGATATTTTTTTTAATGAATACATCGTATGACGGCAGGAGAAGGTTAACCCAGGAGATGACGGCAAGGACCTGTGTAAGCAAGTGATGAACCATTGGAGACGGTGATGCCAGAAGACAATGGGAAACTTTGACCATAGACTTGAAATTCATTGTAGCCTTCCTTTATGTTCAAATAAGTGGCTTCAGTGACTTTCTTGTGTCGGTCTAGTTATCATCCAACATCGACAGTGAAGAGGACAAAAATGTGCTGATGGTGTGGAAGACAAGTAAGTGTGATATTGATGACCTCATTCCAGTGTAATTTCTTCGGGGTGTTCCAAGTGTTGGAGGATATTCAGGTCTCACCTTCACTTTCTTCCAGTCTGTACTGTAAAATATGTCTAAACCTACTGCAAGTTATACCGTAATTCGAATAATTTAATATTCCCTGCCAGTTTTCACGGGTTATAGTTTAGAGACAACACTTTCGTGGGCTTCATAGAACTGAAAGAATTTAACGAACCATGTTAGTGAACTGAATGCCTTTCAAAATTCTTAAAGTTACTTAACTGTTCGTTACTTCTTAAGGTTATTGAAACCAACCAAATATCACGTGAATGCGTTGATGCAAATGTACAATCCAGGGGAATTGGCAGGGACTATGAAATTATTCTAGTAATGATATAAATAGCAGTAAGCTTAGACATATTTTACAATGCAGACAGGAAAGGTGCACTCATTTTTTTAATAACCAATGGCATATGAACTGGGGAACGTATGGCCCTTCTGTGGGGTAATAGTTGGGCATTCAGCTTTTTTGGGTAGTGGGCATGAAATGTGGGAATTTGGTTGGGGAATCGAGTGGCCCAAGTATGGGCTGCTGGTAGGGCAAATGTGTTTTGTTATGGTTGGGCCATACATTGTTTCATGGGTGTGAAAGGGTTGGGCCAAAGGTATTGCCAATTCATTTCCTATCAAGTGACTGGCAATTTGTTGGACAACTGGCGGGGAATACTCGGGATATGATAGGTCCACTGATGGCATGCCACCTGGTATCGGGAAATGGTGGGGTTTTCTGATCATCCCACCCAGTTTCCCACCCCCTCGGCAACTAGCCGGCCACAGTCCGTCGTCCGTCTACCCCCGCCTGTAGGCCACCGTGTGGCCCATCCGCGATTTCCTCATGGGGAAGTTAAGAGAAAAAATCTCGATTTTATTGTTTGGGATTTCATGATAAACTCTGTTTCCAAATACAATGTCAAACTGAACGGCCGCGGCCGGTAAAGCGTTGACTTTTTATTATCGATTCGATACCAGCGGCCGACCATCCTGAAGAAGGGTTTCGCAGATTTTTTCTCAGGCATACCAGGAAAATGCGGGATGGTACTTACTAACTAGACCCTCGCCAACAACCTTTCTTTCCACTACTCTATCCTGGTAGCTGCCTAAGGGCCATAAATAAATTTTTGAAATGTCAGGATAATTAGTTTCTCCGAATGTAGTATGGTAATTTGTCTGTATATATATATAAAAAAACTATTTTAAATAATTGTTCGAGCAGAAATCTAGCCTGATTTTAATTTTATTCTTTCTGTATGGATTTGAATTTTTAAGGCCTTTAGGCAACTTTGGCTCAGATCGGATGGATGCTGATGAGATGAATTGGTGGAATGAAAAAAATGGGAGGAAACGGGAGAACCCCGAGAAAACCAACGCACACCGTTCGTCTGCTACAGAGCCCACATTGCATGAGTAGGGATAAAACTCATTCTCTACGAAAACAGATGGCACCTCGATACAAATCGAGACTAGCTTTCTTGACAACTTGCAAACGACAAATACTATGTTCCGTTTCTTGTAAGCAAATTTTAGATTCGGAATTGGATCTTAGAACCTGCTTGGTATCCGCTTCCAGATCTCGGAACAGAGGATCCGGAATTTGGAACCAGGTACGCGGATCCGGATCTTGGAACAGGTACGCGGATCCGGATCTTGGAACTGGTTCTCGGATCCGGATCTTGAAACCGGTTCCTTTAGGATCCGGTTCCGCCCACCACTAATTAGGGTTGCTAACTATGGGAAATAGAATTACCGGTACAGCTAACTAGCTATGAGGGTTGCATAAACCACAGGGGATAGAAACAGACTCAAAGAAAGCACCGAATTGCAACTTCTTGTGCAGAAAAAAGATAAAATCGAAAACCAGGATTGGTGAACAATACCTAAAACGCCACTTCCCACTGTAAAATATAAGTATTGTAAACTATAAATAGAATTCCTCAACTTGAACAGTTCAAAACTTGACGCAACTGATTAATATGATGTATTTTCCCAGAGAAAATATAATACCAAGTAAACTACAATACCAGCAACTGAAAGAAAATAATTAAGAGCCATATAATGTAGGCCTACCTAAAAAATTATTACCAGAAAATTTAATAAAAAATGGGGGGAATACTTAACATAAATTGTGCAGAGGGATAGCAAAGAAATTAATCCGCTTCTTTTTCTCAAACAGGACAAATAAAAATAAAACATCCAACAGACCGGGAAAAGGGTGAGTGGCAAATCTGAACTGGAAACTCGGATTCCGGATCTGACTATCGTCTCTGGCAGAGATGATCATAATTCATAAATAAAATAGCGGTCATATGTTAGGTCGGTGAGACTTCTGTATCGGCCACAGATTTTAATCACAAAATTGTACAATTTTTAGTCCTACCGGTAAAATACCGGCTCGGCATCCCTCCCTGAATAATAAAAAAAGGAAATTAATAAGTTTTTACGAAAGAAGTTAAGAAATGTTTAATGCTATCCTTCTCCAGCATAGTTCAGTATTTCAGTTCTGACAGTTATATAAAAAAGCGCTATCTACAGGGTAATATTTTATATCACATGTTGTTGTTCTAGATGCAAATTAAAAAAAAAATCCCTTTCGGTAGGCCTACAGGCTGAGGTAG
>JAGDQP010019937.1:17291-34074 GCA_022664845.1 Lepisma saccharinum | reverse complement strand
AAGAGCCAATATCTTGATGAGGTCACCAATCTGGAGAATTTGTACTAGATATAACCAACTCTGTACAGTTCACAATGATCTGGACGTATGCTATATGTCGCCTAAAGAATTTAGAGATGCGATTGTCAATACTTTGTAAAGCTCAACACTATAATTAGGCCATTGCCTGTTGTGTTGTCACTAAATAAATAAATAAATAAAGTGTACGTTTGTCATCTTGTTAGTTCACCCATTTATTGAATATACAGCATATTTTTCTCTTTGATTCTGGCGTTAAAATGTCTCCTTCTCAGGATGGAGGGGAGACTCAACAAAGAAGTGTGGATTTTCCGCGCTTCATGTTCGGTAATTTTGCGAACTGACATAGCTGTTGAGGTGGAAACACGCTTCATCGAAAAAAAAAAACAAGTTAATCTAACACGGTGATATTACCAATGAAGGTCGTCACTGTCAGTACTGTACACGACTAACCTAGTCAACGTATTTCAATTTTTTGAAAACTTGTAGACGATACTCACGAAGCTTATACTCTTCTACCCTCCCACCTCTCTTCTTCCCCTTCCCTTTCATTTTCCATTCCACTTTATATTTATTTTTTTTTCATTTTGTAGCGATATTACACTCACTTCGCTCGTGGTTATATTTGCGATCATTCATAAATGAAAAAAAAAATGTATTTTCATTAGTTCGATGTGAACACCACCTAGTGTTAAAAATGTAAGCTATAAGAAGAAGAAAGCCCTTCTGAAGCGAGATCTTCAGAATTGTTTGAGAAACCGCATTGGTCGAATCGCTTTGCGTGTGTATATCGAATGTTTAGAGTAATAGTATGCTTGTCGAGTATCAATATATCCAGAAGTGTGGAAATCGCCATTATACATTCAGAGTATAATCTTGTATGAATATTTCGTTAATGGTGATACTGTATATACATTTGTTACTGCTGATTGGGGACAGAATTGTATATGGAATTATTAACCGAGTATGGGGTAATTTAAGACCAGGGATTGGTCTACGGTCTATAGTTTTTGAGAGGAATGCCACGTGTTTAGAGAACCAAGCAACATGGGACGCCATGTGTATAGTAACTTTAAGTTTAGTGAGTTGTTTTGGATATTATTACAGAGGATTTCATTCAGTCAGTATCCGGAGAAGTATTTACTTATACATACCGATATTTTCCACGACTTCACGTTTAGTGAGAATTATAGAAAGGACTTGTTAATAGACACTTTCAACTTCATATTTTTCTAATCAGATTAAACTAGAATGCACCGATGAAACGGATGGTACCTACAGTTTGTCGGTAGTTATTATGTTATTCTTGAATCAAAATATTTTTTACTTTTTTTTATTGCTATTATTAATTTCTACGTGTCATTAATAGTTAGTTGCTGACAGCTCCAACTTAATTGTCTTTATATAAAAGACATCCACAGAAGTTCATTGTATAGGGGAAAGTAAGCAAAAGTTTGTATCTCTTGTTAGTGTACATAACAATCTATACCAAGACATAACAGACTATACAATCTATATCTTATTGTTGAAATACTAGGATTGTGTAGCAGTATTAAAAGTAATTGTTCAGTTTACGAATTCATGTCAGAGTCAAATGAAGCTTGAAATACTGTTCTACTTGTTCATATATTCTTGTTTGTTGAATTTCTCTTTGATCAAAGACATAGTAAAAACTTAATTAAATTCATTTTTTTAAATTTTATTTACAATCCTCAATATTGAAATTAGCTAGTAAGTTTAAGTGGTTTATGTAGGTGCTAGGTTTTTGGTTACGTCTACTAAATGCATGCCTAACATATCTATATAAAATGTACGATAATGCATCTAAATAGGCAGACACATTGAATCAGAAATATATGTTCTGCACTCAAAAGGTTGCAAGTTGTCATACGTAGAAATGTGAAGAATAAAACATAATGTCATCTTATATCGATGCGATTTTACGTATCTTTCAAAGATAAAACTAAAATGTGAAGAACCAATGACAGATATTGATAGCGGCGTTGTCAAGTAAATAACTTTGAGCCAACGAACGATGTCCTAATGACCCGTCTAGGTAAAATCCAAGTATGGATTCGACCAATAAAAAACAGTTTACGTAAAGTAAGAGAAAACCAATTAACATGTTGGAAACAAGACTGTAAAGCAATTGTATCTTGTTTATAGCATCCTAAATTTAAAATACATGAATAGCTTTAGAAATTAAGCAAATCGTAGTAGGCAAGTCAATAAACCCGAAAGCCTAACTATATCATTAAATAACACAATTTGCCTACTTGGCATTCTCGCCGACCTACTGAAGAAAACATCCTTTCCCATGAACTAAAAAAAAAAAAAAAAAAAAATCCGGGGGAAGATCTAAAGTGTATCCAAATCTGGGGGGTTATCATAAAGGCGGCCCAGATATACAAACAGAACTGAAACTAAAGTAAATTATTAATACATCCATTTCTTGTCACAGTAGGTTACTTTAGTGTAACAGCTAAATTCGTCACAAAAACACATTTGTAGCATGTATTTCTTAAAAAATCACATATTTTCACTTTTTACCTCTCACCAAACCATATAGAAAGAAAAGTATCCAAGTACAATGACACATGTAATGTTAGAATCTGCCATGTGTTAAATCTAAACATGTTAATAGCATGCAGTACACAAAATGTTAGCAATAACGAGAAAATAGCCCAGAAGGTGTTGGAAATGTTAGTATACGTAATGTTAGAGCTTAAAATGTCATGATAATCACTACCATATGTTCGTTAAACAACTTTTCGTTAATGTTAATTATGCTGCAAAAATGATAGTGAACCGCAAGTCTAAATGTTAGTATAAGCTCACAGAATGTTATGTTTGTTTACCTCACTAAAATGTTGAAACAGTGCACAAAATCACTTGTGTGGAATAGGTTGATATCGGTGTGTCATTTTCACCAATCGCCACAAAATGTTCGTTATGTCCTTGTTCATGTTGTGTTAATCGTTCTCCACTTTGTTATGTTTGTTCTTCATGTTGTTCCACACGCTTCATAATGTTGTAAACTGTTTGTAAAAATACAGATCTCAAAAAAATAATAACGTTAACACTTTCAATTTGTATGTTTGATATCCATAGCAATCTCTTGTTCGGCGTATAACTTCTTCTTCACAACCTAAATGTTGAAAAGTTCTTCATCATAGTCGATGTGTTTAACAAATATGCTAGATGATTTCATGTTGATATCCTCGTCGGCGCCAACTGCGCCAAAATAAATATGTTAGGTTTTTGGTTACGTCTACTAAATCCATGCCTAGATATCTATATCAAATGTACGATAATGCATCTAAATAGACAGACACATTGAATCAGAAATATATGTTCTACACTCCAAAGTTTGCAAGTTGTCATATGTAGAAATGTAAAGAATAAAACATATGTCATCTTATATCGATGCGATTTTACGTATCTTCTGTATAGATAATTCAATCATACGGACACTATATATAGCTTGATTTAAACCATCTCAAATAAGAAAATATTCCTTACTCGTATTAACTTTATCATATCTTGAAATTGTAGAACAAAACCCGTGAATGTACATTCGCATACACGGAACACCATATTTAAAGATAAAACTAAAATGTGAAGAACCAATGACAGATATTAATAGCGGCGTTGTCAAGTAAATAACTTTGAGCCAATGAACGATGTCCTAATGACCCATCTAGGTAAAATCCAAGTATGGATTTGACCAATAAAAAACAGTTTACGTAAAGTAAGAGAAAACTAATTAACATGCTGAAAACACGACTGTAAAGCAATTGTATCTTGTTTATAGCAACCTAAATTAAAATACATGCATAGCTTTTGAAATTAAGCAAATCATAATAAGCAAATCGATAAATCCGAAAGCCTAACTATATCATTAAAAAACACAATTTGCCTACTTGGCAGTAGGTAATGGGTTATGACCCATATTACTGGTATGAAAGGACGGGTAAGTGATTCTATCACCATACCGAATTTGTAGCGTCCTTCTTGGGTCCTGACCATAATGGCTGGATGTATGGTAGGGAATTAACTTAAACTAACTAAGGTCTGCGTCAAATTGTAATTGGTCTTGTGCCGTTAGAACGTCAGTGGTTATAGTCATTGAGGGCTTTTGCTTCTTAAGTTGTTCTTCCGGTATTAAAGAAGGGGACAATAAAAACCCTACTAATCTGAAAGTCATTACAAAGCTTCTCAAACCGTTCTCTGACAGAGAACAAATTTCCTCTGTGTTATTGTAGTAGTAGTTGTACAAGGTTGGAAAAAGAAAAAAGAAACTATATACAATATATATAAGTGAAGTCTTATTTTCGGCCCAATATTTTTGGTGTATATATTGAAATTCATGGTTATTGGATTTGTATATGGTTTTGTGAATTCCTTGGGTGTGGTATTAATTACGTGTGAGAATTGTATATCTGAAGTTATTGATACGTTGTATGTTTTCTAAAAGTATTTTTTGTACTATTTTGATTGGTTTAGTTTCAGTATGGCTCATATTAATGCCTATCAAGATGATGGATTCGTAGATGCGAACGGTGATCTCATTTCCAATCACTTGGAGATTCACGGAGCGAATGCTGGGTGGTACCTAGAACTGATGTAAGTTGTATGGCTGATCCTCTTCCTGAATATGGAATTGGTATTGGAGGATTTGATCAGTCGGGTAGTATTGGCACTACTTATCTTAGTCCAAATAATCGCAGAGTAGCTGCGTTAGATTTGAACGATAAAAATAAAAATTCTGGTGTGGATAATTTACCTCTAGCCATTGAGACACATGAGATATTATAAACTTTATTTAATGCTAGAAACAGGTTGTTGGATTCTCCTCGCGTGAACCCTAACACTTCGTTAGCAGCTGAAGCTTTGTGTTTTATTAATCAAGGTCAAGTGACTCAGCGAATACACACAAGTGGTTGTAACAAACAACCAGCTGAGGAAAGTGGTATGCCAACTATGCATCGGAGTGTTGATGCAAGTCAGAATTTTGTTTATGCTACAGACCTTGGTGTAGGTCAGGCCTCTGGTGTTGCTATATTACCGGTTTCGTTAGATAAACTGGTAGTCGATACTTCGAAAGAAACTTTCCGTGTTTACGTGCTCAGTATCGAATTGCAACGAGAGAGACGTAAACAAATTTTTAATTCATATTAGCTGTATATGAGTAAATTAAATTTATTTCCTATTCACGCTATTTTAATGAGGATTTTATGTAAAACAGGAGAATTAAATAAGTTGTTGTTTTCACTGATAGGAAATGAATCTGATTGGCTGAAAATATGCAGTATTGTAATTTCTCGATTTGTTTCTGGGATGGAATTACGTGATCTGAATAACAGCTATGTTTCACGTTTGCAATATAAACATGAATCATCTCTTGAATATGTTAACAATATAGCTGATGTATGTTGTGTATTGTATGGTAACATTGATGAATCATTATTAATTAATATGATTTTATGTGGAATTAATCCTACCGTACGTTAGGGTGTTTTTAAGTATTAATTTCCTACTTCGTTAGCCTTCATTAGAAACGAACTTCTGAAGTATCAGGTTCAGTGTAGCGTGTGGGTATATGGTCAATCCAAGGGGAGTGCAGTTCGGAACTGGGTAGAAGTGACCAAGGGAATGCCGGTCGTTAACTACAACATAGGCCTCGTTATGACAATATGGCAACTAATAACAGGCGTAATAATAGAGTGACTGAAGGCAATCGTGCTAATAGCAATTTATCGTATGATTATCACGGACATCGACCATCATTTAGTGCGAATGTTGAATGGCAATCGGACCCGTTTCCAATAGCTGCTTTTGTAAAAGTTAAACTTTTGGGGAAGGAGGTGCAGGCAGTAGTGGATACTTGAAGCTCGGTTTTTTGTGTACCGAAGGTCTGTTTGCTGCATTTAGTGAACAATATAGACTTATTCGTCAGTGCGTTTATTTCCAGGGATACGGAAATGGAAATCAGACTAAATCGATAGATTCCAGTGTACAACTGCCAATAAATTTCAGTGAAACTAATTTGGATGGGAAATTTTATCGTTTCTCATTCTGTGGCTCCACTTGTGCTGGGAATTGATTATGTGAATAACCATCAGGGGGTGGTTGATCTATCTAATAAACGTTTCACTTTGCTCAATGGGCTAATAACAGTTCCGATAAGTTTGAGACCAATACCAGTGCAATTGGTAGCACCAATACCAGTGCTACTAACTGTTTTAATAGTTTCAGTGGAGGACAGCAGCAACCTGGAAGGAATTGTATGTTTGTTTCGAAAAACGAATTTTCCGAAAACTTCCAGGAGAGTACCCATACTTTGGACATGGGGCCCGTTCAGAAGTTGTCCAGTGGTGAACCATTCAGTATGGGTGATGACGTGTGTGATGATGAATCGGATGGTGAAGGAGATGAACAGTCCAAGGATGTGGTGCAGGTCTATGAGAAGTTGTTGAATAGTGATCCAGGGTTGCAGGATTGTGAATAAATTAGTAGGTACGTATTCTGATGTATTTACTGACAAAATCGGGAATGTAAAAGATTTCATATTGGACATTAAGATAGATGATTCTAATCCAATTCGTTTGAAACCTTACAATTTAAATAAAGCGGATAAGATGGAAGCTGATAAAATGTTGGATGTGTGGATAGCACAAGATATTATTAGAAAGTCAAGTAGTATTCGGTGTTCACCTTTGTCATTCATGGTAAGCAACGTTCTCTATTCAGGAGTTAATCGGAAAATAAATACCACTATCCAGCCCACACTGGTCATGGAAGATGTTATTACTTCTCTGAATCAAGGATCGGTGTACAGCTTGTTGGACTTGAGGTCGCCAAACCTACAAATAGTACTGTCTGAAAGATCAAAACAATATATCGCTTTCGCTCCTCATCACGGATTAATGCAATTTAATTATATACCCTATGGCCTAGTTAGTGGTAGTTACACTCTGTCGGAAATGATTGATACTCTCTATGATCTTCAACGTTTGGGTGTTAATTGGTACTTCGACGATATAGCCATCGTCAGTAAATCGATAATTGAACATAAGAAAGTGCTGTTTCGTCTTAAAACCAAGGCATAACTTTGTCCATTAATAAATGTAAACCTTTTGTTTCGGAAATTAAATATTTAGGTTTTTTAATCAAATATGGTAATATGTATATAATGAGGACAGACAAGAGATTAGAAATATTCCAACACCTCGTGCTAGAAAAGGTTTGATGCGTTTGTTGGGGATGCTTTAATTTTTCAGCAAGTTCGTATCAGATAATTTATCCCCTTACTAAATTAAAAAGTAATAAAGGTATGTCTGTAATAATGAGGTTCAAAGCCGCATTAATTGGAATTAAGATGGAGATTTGTAAAAATGTGGTCTTCAAATTGCCAGATTTGTCCAAGGATCTTATTGTGTTTACAGACATCAGTAAGTTTGCCTTAAGTGGCATGGTCGGGCAGGAATACAGTGATGGTAATAATGTTGTACCTGTAGCGTATTATTCTAGAAAACTTAGGGAGCATGACATGCTTAAAAATATTTACAAACTTGAATTACTACCCATTGTCGAATGTCTGGAACGGCACTTAATAAGTTCGCTTTATATGTTGACAACAGATATCTAAGCTACGCTTTATCCAACCCGAAGCGCATGAGTAAATAAGGCAGTTTGATCCAAAGACTTCTGCAGTTTAATTTTGAAATTAAATTCTTGTCCAGCTACAAGAATGTGACTGCAGATTTTATCAGCCGAATGTATAATCCGTTTGATTATGCCATTGAGGAGACTGATATTGGTAAACGGGAAGCTGATACTTATCTTTTAATGACTAACATTTGGAATTTGCCTTGGGCTAAAAAAATTCTATCAAAGAACATCAAGCTTCTGATCCGGTACTGTCTCGTGTACTGAATGATTTGAAATTGAATATCGATGTTCCATGTTATAGGTTGGTTAATGGTTTGTTGTGTAAAGTTACTAAAGCACATGTTAACCATGTGAAGGTGTGTGTATCTCAGAATTTAATTAGAAGTATTATTAGTTCTTACCACGACGATCAATTGGCAGGCCACGGGGAATATTAAAAGAATTTACGCAAAATAAGTTCAAGGTACACGTGGGACAATATGGCGCAGCATATTGAGGAATACATGGCGTCATGCTTCGAAAGTCAGAGGGCCAAGGGAACGAATCAGCAGAGGCAGGGGCAGCTAATTTCTGAATTTGAAGAAGTTGTTAACGGTGTGTGGTATATTGATGTAATCGGAAAGCTTCCAAGATCCGGGCCCTTCGAATATATTCGTATACTTTTAAGATGGGTGTTCTAAGCTGACTATATTGGAACCGTTGGGTAAATTGTCCAGCAAGGTGATAGTTGATAAATTGTATAGGATTATGTGCAGAAAGGATTCACGGATAATGCAAGTTTGTGGTAACGGATAATGCAAGTTTGTTTACGTCAGGGTTGTATCGTCATTTTTTGTTGAGCCGCAGCATACGAGTAATTAAGATCAGTCTGTATAATTCGCCTGCGAACGATACATCGGCACGTTCCAACAGGTCTGTAGAATTTATTGTAAGGCACTTTATACTAGCTGGAGTAAACATCTACACAGCATAGAATTCTCGCTGAACAGCGCTCCCAATACTGAGACAAAATGTTCCGCGTTTGCTGATATACAGTTATAATGTTAATTATCCCCTAGATATAGTATGAGAGATATACATGGTTAAGAAGGAAAACACAGATCCAAATGTGTGGGTTAACGCTATGCGAAATACGGAGTGAACCTGGCTTAGGCGAAAGAAATTGTATGATCAACGGAGAGTACCAGATACATATCAAGTTAATGATAAAGTTATGGTTCGTACACATGTCAAATCATCTTTGAAAGATAATATAAATAAAAGTTTGGCATACATGTATGAGGGATTCTTTGTGGTCGACAAATTGTCGACAGCTAACACGCTATTGGTACATTCTGCATATAACGAGTTAGATATAAGAAAAGTACATGTGAATTTTGTGAAGCGTTATAGAGAAAGAAGAGATGTATGATTGTTAGTATATAAGGGCTATTTTGTTGCATTGTATTTATTTTTATGCCTTTGTAATCATGTTTGTATAATGTTTCCTCTTCGACTCGTAGGTGACTGCTGAGTTGTGTGATTGGTATAGCGCGCTCCGACTGCATGATTGATTTCCTCTGCTGTTATAATCTCCGAGCTGGAGGTGAAGAGTATGGGTTTGTTTACTACAAATATGTGAATCTCACTAAGGAATCAAGGAAAACTTGATAGAAATTATCGTAAAAAAATCTAGATATCCATGGAAAGTTTCTGTGCATCCCGAGCGAAGTTGACAGAATTGTATTTTGGGGGGAAAATAGATGTCATTGAAGGTTTGGCTATTGTATATAGTTCTTTGACTTGATTTAATTGTTAGTTATGCTCTGCTTTGTTACATATATATATAACATTATCGAATTATTTAATGGAAAGTACGTAGCAGTACGAGGTTTTTGGGTTTCTTATTCTATATCTATTGGTATATTTATTATATATTCTGACTTGTTTGTATTTATAATGGTATTATTGGTTTTGAATGTGTGATTGAATGCTCGAGAACATATTGGTTGATATTTTGTGTGTGGGGTAGTTACTGAGTTGCAGCGTAGTGTGTGTAGTAAAAGAAAGTTGTTGTGTTGTCCTGATTGTTTGGGGTCTTTTTAGTGGTGTTTAAGAGTAGTGTTTATGTTATCAGTTTTATTACGGGGTAGCTTGAGGTGATGGATTGTTGTATCGATTGTGGTGTCGTGTGATTGTATTTGTTTGTTTTTGACTTGAAGGTATCAACCAGTTGCTCAAAGGTATCGCTTGGTTAGTTTGAATGTTCGATCAGAGTGAGTTTTGATTAATCTATTGTTAAATGTGGGGCGGGGGTAATGTGTAATGTCTTGATTTTGTACCGACAATACACTCACTTCGCACTTCGTTATATTTGCGATTATCAGTACAGAAAAAGAGAATGTATTTTCATTAGTTCGATGTGAACACCACCTAGTGTTTAAAATGTAAGCTGTACGAAAAAGGAAGTCCTTCTGACGATGGATCTTCAGAACGGTTTGAGAAATCGCTTTGCGTGTGTCATCGAATATTCGGAGTAATAGTATGCTTGTCGAGTACCAATATATCCAGAAGTGTGGAAATCGCCATTATACATTCAGAGTATAATCTTATGTGAATATTACGTTAGTGGTGATACTGTATAACGTAATGTTCCCTTGTGGGTGCGCCTTAATTGCCTCCGTAACGCTCAGTTTATCTGAGTCTGGCGCCATTACTCAATAATTTGTTGTTTGGTAGGTAGAGCAATAAAAGGATCGATGTTTGGATTTCTTCCCTTCGCCTTTTATTAAAAAATACAAGTCAGACAAGTTAATAAAAAGAGTATCCCGTACGAAACTATGGTGATCTAAATTTTGAGGTACAAAGTATCTCAATTACTTTCTCTATATACGTTTTCTTTGGTTGCAGTTGACGTATAGTCCCAAGCAACGGATTAATGTCTGGCAGAGAAAGGACGCTCTCAGCCCCGTATAAGATAGGATGGCCTACCTCGTAGCAGGTTCGACCAAGGTGAGGCTGAAGGAGGAGACTTGACTATTCCCCTAGAGAGTAGTGCCGTTTGTAGTGGCCCGACGGTTTTTATACCAGAGCTTCTGTCCCAGGAGCGCTTAATCTGCACTTCTAGATGTTGTCTTCGTCGTCGGTTGTCTTCTGTTGATGTTGTCGGCTTCCTCTGTTTTCCACTATTTTTTGTAAACACATAGTACGTGTTTTTCGCATACTACCATGGCATGTGTTTACGTATACTACGATTGCACGTGTTTTTACACATACTACGTTGCATAATTCGCGTCACTTTACAATATATATTTGTTACTGCTGATTGGAAACGGAATTGTATATGGAAATACCAAGTATGGAGTAATTTAAGAAGTGATTGGCAGAAACCGGGCATTGGTCTACGGTCTATAGTTTTTCAGAGGAATGCGATGTGTAAAATAACTTTAAGTTTAGTGAGATGCATTGGATATTATTGCCGAGGATTTCATTCAGTCAGTATCCGGAGAAGTATTTATTTATACATACCGATAATTTCCACGACTTCACGTTTAGTAGGAATTATAGAAAGGACTTGTTAACAGACACTTTCAGCTTCATTTTTTTCTAATCAGATTAAACTAGACGAATGCACCGATGAAACGGATGGTACCTACAGTTTGTCGGTAGTTATTCTGTTATTCCTGAATCAAAATATTTTTACTTTTATATTGCTATTATTAATTTCTACGCGTCATTAATAGTTAGTCCGGTGCCGAATATTTTGACTAAACTGGATTCTGTTGACAGCTACAACTTAATTGCCTTCTTTTTTTTTCATAAAAGAGATTCATAGAAGTTCACTGTATAGGGGAAGTAAGCAAAAGTTTGCATCTCTTGTTAGTGTACATATGGGACTATACAATCCATATCTTATTGTTGAATCATGTTAGGATTATGTAGCAGTATTAAACATAATTGTTCAGTTTACGAATTCCTGTCAGAGTCGAATGAACCTTGAAATACTGTTTTACTTGTTTATATATTCTTGTTTGTTGAATTTCGCTTTGATCAAAGGCATAGTAAAAAGTTAATTAAAGTAAATGTTTTTTTTTTTACAATCCTCAATACTGAAATTAGGCAGTAAGTTTAAGTGGTTTATGTAGGTAATGGGTACCCATATTACTGGTATGAAAGGACGGGTAAGTGATGCTACTACCACACCGAATTCGTAGGGTAATTCTTGGGCCCTGACCATAATGGCTGGATGTTTGGTAGGGAATCAATTAACTAACTAAGGTCTGCGTTAAATTATAACTGGTCTTGTGCCGTTAGAACGTCAGTGGCGAGCTACTGTGGTTATAGTGGGTGTTTTTTTTTTTTTCAGTTGTTCTTCCGCTATTAGAGAAGGGGACAATCAAAACCCTACTAATCTGAGAGTCATTTCGACAACTACAAGGCCTCCCCCCTCTCCAGCCCACTATACTCCAAATGCAAGCGGCCTGAGCCATAGTTGCCTAAAGGCCTTAAAATAAATTCAATTCCAAATGCAAGAATGGAATAACAAAGGTACAAAAAATATATATAAACAAAAAAAATTTTAGTGACAATACGGGCCTTGTTTTAAAATGTACGCACTGTACTTTCAGATGGCAGTGTGTCTTGGAGTCCCATTCTAAGAATCACTTGAAAGAATTGCACAGTAAATGTCCTTATTCTAAAAATCACTGTGAGAAGCTAATGTTTTTCTCACAACTAATGTAAATTTTGACATTCTTGTAAATAAAGAAAGACTTAATTTTTCACATTTGCAATGTTATTTTGGAAATGCAATGCATTAGGGAAAGCAAAGATGGCATTACAAAAACAAAAAATTTCGGGCCTGGAGTAATATTTGGATAATGAAAATGCCAAATTTTACATTAAATGTACAAAAAAGCCGATTCTATGAGTATGTTTTTACTGAGTATATTTACCGTGAAGTTTTTTTAATTGATTTTTGGAACGATGCTCCAGCCCTCAAGACAGACAATGACTCATTCAATTAGCATCGGAACAATGATTCTTTGACTTTGCGATTATTTTGACACTTATTGGAATTCCCAAAATAAATTTTGAATATTTTGTAATGCTCTACCACCTTTTGCTACGCCCCCTGTGCCCTCTTTGACTTTAACGATCCTCTATAAGAGAGACAAAGTTTTAAGGGATAATAGCTCATAGGAAAGAAACTCGCTGATTGCAAAAGACAAATCTTTAATGAATTTAGAGTGATGATAAAAACCAAGAACTAAGATAAAGGATCCCGGGCCGTAAGTATAACAACAATATGCATAATGCTCATTCCACTTACCACCAGATGTTATCACCAGCCAAGCCGAACCCAGAAGACACTGCGTCCAGGTTCGAACCCAGTCTCTCGAAGATGGTCTGAGCCTTGTCCAAACTATAGCTCAGACATCGCATATACAGAGTTCAAGACGGCCAAGACAAACTTGTGTAAAACTGAATAATCTTAATGGAGCTATAAATTTTACGATGTTTTTGGTAACGAGACAAGTAACTGAATGTCTGTCCAACAGTTCATGCCCTCCCTACTTCGACACGTATCGACGTCACTACTTCCTAGTGGTACTTTTCATATGCACCAAAACTCGCTGAATTGCCAGTAAAGTCATTCACTTCTAAGTTGGAAGCATTTCCACACTCTGGTAAGACAGCCAACTAGGAATCTCAAGTATTTGGAAAATTATGCACCTTGCACATATCTGAGTGACAAAGTAAGGAGGCGAAGGCAAGGAAAGAGCAATAACTTGAAGAAACGACCGACTTGGCTGTGAATGAGCAATTCGAAATAAAATACAGCATTACCAGACCAGACCCAAAATCCATATTATTGTTATACCTCCTCTTCAAAGCCTTTATCTACATAGATAAGGTCGAACATTTGAATGAGGGTTCTAGTCCAAGATCCATACTCCTAGAAAAAGAGGGAAATATGTACAATTATCAAAAGAAATATTACAATTATAAATAAAATACTGCAACCAAACACCAATAATCTTGAATGGTAAAACTGAGAAAAATAAAATTTTAAAAATCTTGCAGAGATGATGAGATCTTCCAGGAGAATCTTCTAGTCACCATATAAAAATATAATCTTCCAACACCCAACCGAGAGAAAAAAAATAAAAATATTATGTAAATACACTGGTCACTAAAATAATATCTTCATTTGATAAAACCAAAAAATAAAATTCCATAAAAAAAAAACCTGCTGTTTCCAAAATCATAACGAAAGAAAAAAACTTTTTAAACACTGAAATCACTAGAGAACTAAACTTAGGGAAAATACAAACATGGGTGCGTTACCAAATTAACATTCCAGATTCGAAAAGTTTATACATTTTTCTAGGATAATGCCAAATTTCACATTAACTGATCAAAAAAAAATAACTTCTGCCTGTGTGTTCCTGCTAAGGATACTTATCGTGAATTTCCTTTAAGTGATTTTTGGAAGGAGGGCTGTAGCCCGATATCGGTCACTGGCCCCATGCAAGGTGCGTCGGAACATTCATTCTGTGACATTTGTGATAAATCTGACCCTCACTGGCATTCCCAAAATAATTTTTGGATATTTTGTAACATTCCACCACCTTTTGTTGCGTCCGTGCGCGTCACTAAAATAATATTCACATAAACTTGTCTACAATAATGCCTAATTTCACGTTAATTGATAAAAAAACTAGCTTCTGACTATATGTCCCTGCTACGGACATTTATCGTGAAATTCTTTTAAGTGATTTTTGGAAGAGGGACTGTATCCCATTAACAGTCACTGGCACATGCAAGCAGTGCTGAATTCAGACATTTTCACAAGAGGAGAGGATTTTAAAATCCAAGGGGTGGTTTTATAAAGATACGAAATCTGACCTTACACAATATATTACGTAACATATAGGTTGGATGTTATTTGTGCAGGGAAGGGGTGGTACCTTTCGTGCTTTTCTTAGTAATGGTTATTTTCTCATAGATAGTGAAGCACCGATATAACGTAACATACACATACTGACATTTTCATTAAAGATCTTTTACGTAACAATTAATAGAAGAATATGACATTTAAATTTACTTGCAGGTAACAACTAATAGTAATAGTTCACGAGACGCATTCACAGTGATCCAGCTCAATATAACATTGTTGAACTTCTGTAGATAATGATTCAATGAATCGGCAGATCGATATGCTTAACAAAGCTCGAACTGAATTATTAGAAGCAGTTAAGAAATTGAACTTTAAAAAAACAACAGATCCGGATGATATACCTACATACATACTAAAAGGATGTTCAGACATTATAAAGTACCTTCTATCAGGGGCCCCCACAAGGGGGGGGGGGGGGCAAGGGGGAGCGATCGCCCCCCACTAGCCAGAGAAAATTATACTATGCAAGATAGAAAACCAAAATAAAATGTTTGTATGTACTTTCTATACATTTTTTTTATTAATTTATATTGTATTTATTTATTGTCAACACAAGCTTTATAGTCCAATTAGTGTGTCATTTAAAATGCTCATTTACAGACATTTTTATTACAATACTTCTAAATGATTTGGAAGACGGAGACATATCACATATATCCAATTCGATGGAATTTCTACATATTTCACTGCAGGTAGTGTAGCTGTGGACAAATGTATTGTCGCATGTCGTTAAACATTATTTTCAAAATTCGCAAAGATGTTACTCTCGTGTGTAGTATCTATTAACGAAGATAAACATTAGGTTTAATAGTTCTCCTTGTGTTACAAAAATATCACTCTCCGTGGTAAAACGAAGAAACTATTCGATTTTTAATACATTTTGGGCTTAGCATTTTTTGTTGGCGAAAAATTATTGTTTAGCAAATATCGCCCTCGTTCAGCAACATATCGGGACAATATTTTCCTCAAGCGGGCGTCATGTGATTGCGCATATGTCTGTAAGTCAACAAATTTATAGGACGTTTCAAAATACTTATTTTTTAAATAGGAAAATTCAGTTATAGACATGCGACAATACTTTTGTCCATAGCTGTACATATTCGCCAGGTTGGTGACTTCGTCATTATATTGTCCTTGCCTTTTTGCAGTGGAAGAGACCAGCCCAGTGTTGTCTTCGCGAGTTTTAAATGACGGGACGCGAAACTGTAACAATGATACTAAGTCTGTGCAGTCTAAGCCATTTCGAATTATTTTCCTTTGGTCTAATGAACATAAGCATAGCACATTTTCTATAATGTAGAAATGTTGTTAAATTTCCTTCCCATTTTAGTACAAATCCTAGAATGTTAAAAGTTTCATTTGTAATATTTATTATGTGGCTGTTAAACGTTAATTTCATATCAAATGTGACACCAAGATTCTTAACTACGTCGGGCCTACTTAATGCATGCTTATGAATTTAACAATTAAATTTATAAATCGTTTTATTTCCACTGAATGACAAAACTTCGTATTGACTGAAAGTTGATTGTTAGTGCACCAGTTAGTAAAGTTGTTTAAACTATGATGTAGTTTTATGGCACCTTCCATGGAATTAATTTTAGCATATATTTCAGGTTATCCGCAAATAGCACTTTTTCACTATCCGGTATGAATTCAGATAGGTTATTAATGAACAAGAGGAATATAACAACGGTCCAAGATGAGAGCCTTGCCGGACTCCTGGCAGTCTTGTATATTCATCAGATTTGTGTTGCTTAAATAGAACAAACTGTCTGCGATTAGTTAGATAAGACCACATGAACCAAATAAGGATGGAGAGAAGTAATAATGATTTAATTTACCTAGTAATATATTGCGATTAACTCTGCCAAACGCCTTTTCAAAGTCAATATAAATCGCATCGACATGCTTTCCTTCGTCCAACGGGTTTTCAATAAAATCTGTAACAACTGCAAGGCTCGTTACCTTAGATTTTTGTGAAACAATGCCATGTTGTTTAGTTGAGATAACTGGCTTCATATGATTAATAATTCGTCGATATACAATCTGTTCAGATACTTTTGCAAAGACTGGTGAGATTGCTTTAGGCCTGTGGTTGGTAATTTCTCGTTTGTCGTTTGTTTTAGGTATAGGACAAACTAAAGC
>JAGDQP010019937.1:0-17281 GCA_022664845.1 Lepisma saccharinum | reverse complement strand
ACGAGGATATGCCATGAGATCTAACTGTCGTTTTGGATTTTAGGTTCTTGATAGCCTTTTCTATTTTATTTAAATATATTTGGTCAACCGACAGTATTCCAATTTCTTCGTAACCCCTATAATTACTATCAAAATTACTGAACGGTTGAGAAGAGGATACAAATACTGATTGGACATTCTGTGCAAACGTATTAGCTATCTCTGCATTGTTACACAACTCTGACCTTCAGATTTCAATATATTTGGGGGAAGATGTTTTGGTTAGTTTTGTTTTTAATAAATTTCCACAGTTACCTGGATCATTATTGATATTATTTTCAGAATTTAACTTAAAGGTCTTATAGGTTATTTTTATGTCTTTCTTGACTTCCCTACGCAATCGAACAAATTCTCGATAGTAGGGTTTTGAATTTTTAATTTTGTATGTATACTTTATATGATAGATTGTTTTAACCTTGAGTTTCCTAATAATGTCTTTAGTAAACCAGCACGGAGATACTTTGGGACAGAGTTTCTTTTGCAGGGGACACATTTGACAAATATTTCATAAATAATATCAAAAAGTTTACTAAGTATTAACATTATTATACTCTTTTAAGCATTCTCAATCAACTTCCAGTATACTTTAAGGTAGGTTTAATGTACTTCATCACATGGTTCCTTTTAAGTTTTTGCGCCCTTAATTTAGTAAATATTGTCGTGGTTATCCTGTTGGTAACTTTTAGTAAGTCACAGAAAAAAACCGTCTCTTATTTTAGACCCCCTCTGAAAATCACAAGATGGGCGCCCTTGCCTTCTACATATCATATTTAATCTTCCCATTACACCTGTATATTTCCAGAAATGAAAAAAAAAAAACTTGTTTGCCCCATTCCTCAATCGAACAACACCAGAGCTTTAACAAAATTTCGGCCTATAGCACTTTTGCTCTGTTTTCCAAAAGTGGTGCAAAACGTCATATATCGCTGGGTTTATCATTGTGTAAAATCAGTAACTTCTTATCGATATGGTTTCATTGCAAATAGTTTTATTACATAAAATTTATCAAATCTTCCGCACCTAATATGATGCTCGACAACAGAGGACAAGTTGATACTATTTACATGGATTTTTCTGGAGCGTTTGACACTGTTGAGCATGAATCATATACTATTTCGTAAACTTTGATATGTTAAATTTTCCGCTCCTTGATAAAATTATTTTTGTCGTACCTAAAAACAGAAAACAGGCAGTTAAAAACACACAAAAAACAAAAGATTTTACTGCTTTATGCAGAGTGCCTCAAGATTCGAACTTCGAATCTTTATTATTCCTCCTAGTTAATAACTCCAGAAGGGGGCGAAAACGTTTTAATAAAGATGTAATGAGCCTTTTTAACAAGGTACTTAATAATAATGTTGTCTTTTGTTTTTGATAAGACAATAACGGAAACAACTCATATTACGTTGGGCAGAATAATAATAAGAGAGAAGTTTTTATATAAATCTGGGAATAAATATTCTAATTAGTGTTGACGATAAATGTATTTATGATTTCTCTATTCCCATCATGAATTAAGAAATATGTAACACGTATTTATTAGATATGGTGACTATCATTTAATAAAGTAATGTTTCATGGTAGATGGCTAATGGTATTCATGGGAAGTACCTCGTTTTCGTAATTAGAACGACTACGTTCTCATATAAGGAATTCTGCCTTACTATGAAATGATTCTGATGCCTAATATATATAGATTTGTGGCTTTACTTCAATAACGACCTTCCCGATTGTGTCAAATCTCATAAACGCTTAAAAACCATTGCTGACTTAAAAATAAATGCAAATTCAGTTGCTTGATGTTTGCAAACTACTTCAAGAAGACTAATAATTATCTACACCTGAAGTGATAAACTTTTAGTAAACATAAACAAATACCAATCTTTTATCTTCACGAATAGTAGTAGCGTCTGCACTGTGTTCTTACAAATTTCCACACTGTGCTCGGGACTTTACTTTAGAGAAGCCTAATTCAATCAACTATCAACAATCAATCAAAGCAATATCCAAATCTCGTATCATTTGAAGTGCATATCAAAACTATAGTCAACGAAGCATTCCGAAACCTAGGCTGGTTAAATAGATTAGGTAACAATTTTAGCAATGTCATGACGCTAAGAGCCAACCTCAGCAGGCTTGTGGGCTAGGGCGCTGGGTCGTCGTTCATGTGGTTGTAGGTTCGAATCCTGTCTGGAGAATGGATGTTTGTGCGTTTTTAATTCATTGAATTCATATCGTCGTGGCGAGACGAAGTCCATAATTCCTGCATCCAGTCACATTCTACACTAATCGAAATAATTTAATCAGTTTCTAAAGCATCTCACTAATAAGAAAACTGAATTTTATCCTTCATTTGAATCCTCATCTAATTGGGTGAGAAATTTTGATATTTGGATGCTCGAACAAAGAATACTAAATGATCTCCTCTTTCTTTGTAATTGGTTCAGAATTATATTCACTGTTAGATCTGTTATCCAAACTGTTATCATATACCTTAACAGACGATACGAATGGAAAACCGTGGTTTCCTCTAGTGCTAGAAAGCAAAAACCAATAAAATCCGAAAATCTCCTATATGGAGAATGAGTACTTCCTATATTCACGCCAGTAAGACAATCAAAGAAACTGATATATCCTATATGTGTAGAAGTAGGTTCACGAATGCAACTGTTAAATCTTTTTGTCATGATTAGTATATATTCAAGTAGGAATTTAGTATTCTCATTTTCTGCTCTCTCTATTGTTTTCAATTTAATTTTTATCTTGAAGGTTTTGATACTATCTACATAGTTTTAAAAAACTAGGGGTATCAAAGCACCTTTATACGTGTCCAAGGGAATAAAACGATTTTCCAGGTATTCTATGAGAGAAATATGAAACTATTATAAACAGAGCAATAAACACGTTATAGGCCTACATAGTGTGCAAGAGTACTTTCCTGGTGAAAGTTCTTTCCAGACAGCGACTCGTAAACTCTAATTATGAAAAGGCAAAGCCCTAGGAGAAGCGCACGGGACGAAACGGGCGGACAAATTCTAAAATCTCTGAATTCAACACTGCAAACAAGGAGCATCGGAGCCTTAATTCCGTGACTTTTGTGAATAATCTGATGTTCATTGGCATTCCCAAAATAAAATTTGGAATTTTTATAACGCTCCACTACCATTTGCTACGCCCCTTGTCCCCCCCCCTTCTACAACAGAAGGAGGACTTTACTCACAATAATGTTCGAGACACCTGAACTAGCATTGCGAATGAGTGGTATTGCATTTTGTAACTAGTAATACTCATTTGTCGCAAAGTTCTTACAAATAATTATTGGAGAAAATTGTTTCCAAAATTTAACATTAAATCACCAATAAGAAAAATGAACTTTTGTGTTTGTCTCCAAAATGGGGGTTAAACAGTGATTGTGTCCAATTTACTTTGAAAAATTCTTATATTTTTCAATAAGAATCTCAAATTTCACATTGTGTGAAAACAACTCTCCAGTGCTCTAGAAAATAACATTAGTTATGGAACAGTATGTATATCCCGACCTTTTTATACAGTATTCGATTACATGAAGACAATGACACACACACACGCAGGTCTACTGACTGACAGCGACAGAAAAAAAAGAAGCGATTGGTGGGCCTCCCCCCCCCCCCTTTCACACACACACAGACGTCAAACACATATTCTTTGGTGGTGTAGGTAATAAGGAAAAAGAATACAATTAAGTGCCAGCTACTCCCGGGTGCTAGCATACCCAGAAGTTGGTTCCGGGGGGTGCAGCGCCTTCAACGGGGATTCAAGGTCTGTCCTGTGGGGATGGCCAAAGAATCCGGATTTGGGAAGATCCGGAATCCGGATTTAGCATCTAGATTTGAAATCAGGTTTTGAAATACGGATTTTGAATCAGGATTTGAAATCCGGATTTGGTAATCTGGATATGACATTCGGATTCCGGATATGCAATCCTGGCAGGGGTGCACATCCCACAATGATTAGGACGAAGTCCCTCCTAATTTCATAGGCTCATCCTGCTTCATATAGACAGTACAATCTTTCATTAACCTTACGAATTGGTTCCATTTCATTTTCGTAAGAAATATGACCAAGCCTTTCCAATCTTACAGTTTTTAACTTCTTGTTATATTTCAAATGGGATTACAATGAATATCAAACACATTTGATAGCATGCATATAATATCTATATATTTTTGTTAATACATATCGCAACTAGAAGTAGGAACTGTTCATAGATTGATCATCATACACAAGGAATGGCTTACATATATTGAGATTGTTTTGACCGTTGAAACTTTGCTGCAGATTACGGATTAACAATTTCTTTGTTGAATTTACATGAAGAAATTATAGTGGGCAGAAGAAATTCTTTGTTCTTTAAATTTTATTTATGGCCTTTAGTCATCTAAGGCTCAGGCCGGGATAGGGGAGAGGAAAGGATAAGGTGCTATCTCGGCATTGCCTGGTGACAGGAAAAAAAACTTGGAAAAACCTCAGTCAGGATGGTCTGCTGTTCTCACAATCTCTCTCTCCTCTCTCAGAGAGAACTCATGTACGTTCTGCTTATAACTACTGATAGAGACAATAGAAAGAAACTTGTACAAAACATTTATGCTTGAGAAATTAGTGAACTAGACGACAACCTGATATTTTTTAAAAATCCCTTCTGGATCCAAAGTTGTTTGAGTTCTCCTCAGTTCTCATCCGAAGATAAAGTACGTCTTTCATTTTGGTTAGATAGTTACTATTCGTTCAGTCGCATTCTGCTTCCTCATCTCTCAAAATAAACCAACATAAACGAAATCTTTCGCCACACATCAGTATATTGTACGGAAAGCTTGAAACCTTATGCAATACTTTCAGGATCTAGGTTGTAAAATTGATAATATTCAACCATTTATTTCTGATGTTTGTAAGACACCAGCAGGAGAAATCACCGTCTGTGTAATCTGTATATAAGGCTAACAATTCGTCGGCTGAAAATTATAAGGTTCTATCTATTTGCATAGTTGGGCAATGTTAATGAGTACCTTACAATTCTGTGCCAACGAATTGTTCTGAAAACTGGCATCGAGCTGCAAGAGTCAATGCGCTAATAGAAAAATTTCGTTCAATGCCGACAAGAATCTGTTATTAGATCGTTGACTCCAACTTCATCAAAACACCTTTTACGAGGTTTCTTATTTGTCTTCCTCCTGCAATTCATGTTTTGTATCAAAATGTTTACGGTACGCAATCAACGAATTCCAACAATCATCTGCTCTCTACTTCTGTAGCTTACTTTTAATTAACCATTTACAACCCATTTCACCAGTTTCCACGGGATATATTAACAATAATAACTACACGCGAGAGGATTTTGGAAGGAATCAGACCTGGCTTTATTCAAGGAACCATCCTAGCATTTACCTGGTGTGACAGCAAAAGCAAGGAAAAGCTCAGTTACGATAGCCGACACCAGGAATTGAAACCGAGCCCTCCCTATTACAAGCTGAGCATTCTACCAGTACCGACTGCTTTATCTCGTCGAAATATATAGAAACAGGGAATGGAACTGAAGATATGGAATTAGATCGATGAAAAAAATGTATGGTGCCAACCATTGGCTCTGCCAACACTAGTAGCGAATGAACGAGAAACAGATATACTTATAAATCGAGCGTCTAAGTTGCCTGCACAAAAATTAACTCTGACTTGGTCGCGCGTCTCAGATTCTCAGTTGCGACAAAATCAGGTTATAAGAAAGAACTGTTCTTTTAATAAACGAAGCTGCGTAATTGGCTATGGCACGTTCGTAAGCATTTTCGCTTTGTAAATTTCGAATACCAGACTGAGAAACTGTTTCAATAGCTGTTTTGAAGCAAATCTTTTTGTCCCCTCCCTTCACAAAAAATTGCTATGACGCATCCCCCTTCCCCTCTGGGCACCCCTGAATTCGGATATAAATGGAAACTTGAGCGAAATATGAGATATGAATTTATTTGGATTAAAAATTACTCGAACTGAGAAAGTGTATAGTTATCTGTGATATTGCATCCTAATTCTACCACAGAAACCCTTTTAATACAAAAATAATTTCAGCTAAATAGAATAACATACTGTTTTTCGCTTTTCCTGAAAAAAAAAAAAAAAAAATACTCCGGTGGACTTGATATGTTTCGCAATTCAGGTCTTAAATTGCATTATTCCAGCCAAGACTGAGGAAACACCAAATCCCATGGGTTAGAGATTGTGAGAATTGTTGCGTTACTTCTATTCTGCAATCTTGAGGCTTTTTTCTTTTAAAATATTTATGACCTTTGGCTCAGGCAAGGATGGCGTTGGTAATTAGCACTAGATACAGAATGTTAGGTATCGGTCAGAGCCTTATTTAAGGTACCATCCCGACGTTCGCCTGTGAAATCGAGGGAAACCATTGAAAACTAGTCAGGATAGTTGGCCGCGGGAACCGAACTTCGAACCCGTACCTACTATCCAGGGGTATATTTATTTTATTTTTTGGCCTGGCCAATTGCCTAAAAATTGTTCATTTTTTTGGGTGGTATAACGGGTCATTACAAGATTTTCTTTTGTTCGGCCAGGCGTCTGGAAACTCTTTACGTGGCCCGCAAGGCCAGGCCAGGGCCGAAATCCGCCCGTGCTACTATCCATTGTAAATTCAAATTTCGCGACGTTACCGTCTGGACCACAGACGGTGGGTATTTGAGTCTGTTTGCCTATTTATAGTTTGTACAATCTAATAAAATTGTATTGGTAATATGGTAGACGTATATTATTTCTGAATGTGATTTTTTTTTTTTCAAATAATTTTTGTAAATTTCAAGTTATTTCTTATATGCGTAGTTGGACTTGTCTTACTAGCGGAATATATAAAGATAAACACACTTCAATGATCCCAAACCTCTATTTTTGCTTTCTTTGATACAGCTAAAATAGAAAACTTGCGATGGCATAGACTTTCGTTCTTTTTTCTTTTCTTTTTTATTTCTGCGGGCAATCCTTTTATTACCTTATCCGAGGAACGGAGGCAGGTCTTAATGTTTAGAATAGAAACCTGGCCGGAAAATGTTGGCGTCCATTTCGAGTGTCACGTGTCTCCAGTTCCATGACCCCAAGTGACATGTGTCTAACTGTCTATTCTAGGAAATTGAACAATGAAGTTTGTAAATAGTTTGAACAAGGTATATTGTAAATTCGGCTCTCTTCCTTCAGTCATAATCAGTTTACTCTGAGCATGCTAGGAGACTGTCGGA
Organism: Lepisma saccharinum; assembly: GCA_022664845.1. Lineage (NCBI taxonomy): Eukaryota > Metazoa > Arthropoda > Insecta > Zygentoma > Lepismatidae > Lepisma > Lepisma saccharinum. The sequence continues at coordinate 9,977 of JAGDQP010019937.1, read as the reverse complement.
ATTGTGGGATCTAGTTCAGTGTGGATTCATTTGAGAAGAAATGATACATCATCAAAATGTAGTTACTGTAATAGCGTGATGACGAATGACACAAGCACTGTTGCACTTTGGATTCATATTCGCAAAACACATACAACTTTACCAATTGAATAAAATTAAGACAGTCAGCTGATGTCCACCGAACTCGACGAAGTTGAGGAAAAACTCTTTTTCTGATATTCCTTGTGTTTATTATTTTGAACCCGATGTTCGTTTCGTAAGCCTTGCTGCTCATATCGTCATGGGATTTTCTTTGATATAAAATGTCTATTAAAATTAATTAAAACTTATAGCATTGTTATATAAACTCTACCGCTGTGACAGTATACGTTTAATCTATTGTTACTTATTTGAGTTTGAAATTTTTTGTTGTCCTGGACAAATTGCTATGCCCAATCGCCTGATTTCGATATGACTCTTAAAAGTATATTCCACCTATCACTAACGTAAGTACTACTACAAACTTACAAATAATCCCATTTTCGTTATTCATTTAACTCAATTTAGATTGATTCTAGAACTATTCTGTTTTCAGGATGTATAATTTGCGTTTCTTCGAACATTATTTCATGTCTCTCTTTAAGTGTTTCATGTTCTCTGCAACGGTTAATTTTTCTAAATAACCATATCGTCACCTTGGAACCAGAAGGTACTATGTCCACATTTGGTAAAATGGAGCTAACACTGCAGTCAAAGACCTTATAGTGAAAAGCATCAACTCCATAAATATTATCTCACAAAACGACCTCCAAGTTGCTAAAAATGTTAGAAATACGATGAATTTGCACAGTCTTTTAATGGAACTTTAAAACTGCTTTTTCTCAAAAGTAGCAAAAGTGGACATAGTATCTTCGGGTTCCAGGATGACGATAATTTAAAGCTCCAATTCATCCTGCATTGCACTGCATGACCAGTCTGCTCAATAGTCAATATAATACAAATCATATTCATATTTCATATTTATTCTCATATACTTCCGGTATCCTAAGATCAAGTGTGTCCTTCGGGGTTCTGAGGAACAATTTTATTTTCCTATTTGGAACAAAAATACATTGTATATTTTATGGGAACCCTAATTAGAAGTTAAAACTAATAGAGTAAGTTCAAACTAGAAAATCTGTTGTGATAACTGGAATCTAAATCCGGATTTGGAATTCGCATTCCAAATCCTACTTTTAAATCCGCATTCCAAATTCGGATTCCAAATCCGCATTCTAAATTCGCATTCCAAATCCGCATTCCAAATTCGCATTCCAAATTCGCATTCCAAATTCGGATTTCAAATCCGGATTTGTTCAAATCCTTATGAAATCCGGATTTGGCCATTCCTACTGTCCTGCTGTGAAATTTGCGTAAAATGCATGAAATTTTGCCAAAAATGATACTAATCTCATTAAAAAAATCTGAATTTCGGGAGGCGGATCTTCAGGATCACCCTCTGTGTACGTTCCTGCCTTGGTGATATCTGCCTTCTCCGAGGAGGGACATGCAAATGCGCCACTGAACGCACTGACTTTCTTAACTTAAAAGTTCTTTCAGTTGCATTATCGGTAGAATTAATCCAAATTCCTTCTCCTTTCTCCTAGACATTGGTATGAAAAACATGAAAAGAAAGAGGAAAAAAAAATGTTCGGAACGTGCGAGCGCGACTGACGTTCTCAGCTTACATCTGAAAAAACAAAACAAAAAAAAAAAACAGCCATTTCTTTCGAACACAGTAGTAAGAGAAAAAAAAAGGCGATGACTGTTGATACGTATTCATTCAGTCATACCATACTTACTTGCAACACAACGTAACTCTGGACGTGCTAAGCCCACTTGTCACGAAGTTCGTAAAACTTTTGGTAAACTTATTTTATATGGGCCAGTCTAGTAACTGTTAACTTCGGTCCGTCACGTTCGAGGTAAAAGACACCCATCCCCCGGCCGGGACTCGAACCTGGAACCTTCGAGCCGTTGGCCTAACGCCTTAGACCGCACGGCTACCCGGCCGGCTCACGAAGTTCGTAGCACTGCCGTCAAGAGGACGCTCGCTTCAACAGAAACAGCGGAAGTATTGAAGGAATAATTAGTCAAGTACCTTTCAGACTATTTTGCTTTGAAGTATAAACTCAATAAACAAAATAACATAGTCTGTTGTGCTGAAATAAGAATTAATAACTATCATTTAAACTTCGCGTGAACTATTTTGTCTGGGTGTTGGTATTAGTCGATTACACTTTCAGCAAAGCTACTACTACTTACCTCTCTGAATCTAAGAATGGTACAGATTGTAGGACGGTCCAATTTTCAACTTGAAGTGAATAGCGAGGCTCAAATTTTGATTCTCTGTTTATGTCCAAATCGATCAGGAAGTGGCAAAGCTTGATATCAATCTATAAAGAGAACACATCCACAAATTATATAAATTTCTGATAACCTTCCTCTTTTCCTTTTCATGAAACAAAAGTTAGTAGTGAGAAAAGTTGTTCTCAACGATAAAGTTTGCTCTTTGTTGGAAAGAGGATTTCGGTTCTAATCAGCACGCACTTTCAAGACCTGAATCTACCATTAAAGATGGACCCGAACAACTGCTGGATTTAATCTAAGGCATACTGTGAGTTAAGAGATCATCACATGATGCAACTCTTCTAGCCAGAGGACGGCTTCCTCATCAGTCTATCTCAACTGTACGGAAGCTGGATTACACAACTTCGTCCCAATTTGATTTTTATTTATGTCCTTTAGGTATCTAAGCCTCACGCAAGGATAAGGGAGGAGGAAGGATGCAGGAAGGTGTCAACAAGGGCCTAAGTTAAAGGTACCATCCCAGTATATGCCTGGTGTGACTGATGAAAACCACTGGAAAAACCTCAGTCACGATGATCGGCCGCTGGAATTGAACCACTGACCTCTCGAATGCTAAGTCAAGGTTATAACACTGAGCTACGGCCTCTCAGTCACTTCACCCCAAGTTGCGTCGAGAAAAGATGATGCTAAATATATACTGAAAATTGTTTATTATGTAAACAAAAACATTATAACAAAAAACAATAATTTGTGACCGTCCAATGTAGTTTTCATTGATTACATAATTGTATAGTATTCCATTTTATTAGAACACAACACACTGACGCCCACACGGTTTACATTAATATTATAGTCATCATCATCATCACATTCAGCCGTTTTCTATCCACTGATGGATGAAGGCATCTACATATTATATTGGTTTGATGCTATCCTCATCCATGTAGCGCCTGAAAAACACTTGATTTCATCTACCCATCTTGCATTTGGACGTCGTCTCGGTCGTCTTTTCTCTGGGAATCCAATGTAGTACATTCGTCTGTGTGACCGGCCCATCTCCACTTCATCTTCTTCGCAGTCTTGAATATATCTTCTATCTTTGTGCGCGAATCCATTTACGTCTCTTCCTGTCCGTCCTAGTTATTCCTACGTGCATCTCTCTATTGTTCTTTGTGTGACTGAGACGTTTGCACATTCAGTGTTTAAGTTTGACAGCCGCACACCATTACAGTTAAGACACACTGACTATGAACTTTGCACTTAAGGCACATTGGTAATTTGCTTTTGAAAATAAAGTGTAGTCTTCCAAACGAACTCCACGCCATTTTACATCTTCTATTTATTTCAACCGTCAACTTGGCATTCAATGTTTTGAGCTGCCCTAGGTAAAACATACTCATCAACTATGCCTACTGTCTTTCCGTGAATCTTTATTTCCTTCTATTCAGCATATTGATTGTACACTCAAGCTCAAAAAAAATTTCGCATGTCTTTATTTGACAAATATTTTTTCTCCTTTGATTCTAGCGTATGCTAAATTGTTGTATGTGTGAAGTATGTAAAAACGAATATTTACTGAAATGTTGTCACAAAAATATTAATAAATAATGGAACTATAACGAAAAAACAGAATCGTGAAGAAATGATCGGAAAAAATTAAGTCCAAAACTGTTAAACTTGGCAACATACGGAAATTTACGGGGAAACTGGGAGGAAAGAAGGGATATTTCTCTTCGCTCTACGAAAGAGTGTATAGTTAGTATTAACAGCAACTGAGATGTTCTTTCAAATAAAGCATTACACAAGCACAAGTTACAGATACAGCATATGCATTGCATAATCATATAGAAGAAACTATTATATCCCCGAGAAGGAGCGAAGAAAAACACAAATTTCGAAGTGAAGACTGTCATTCAATGCTAGCCTAATAAACGCTGATGAAAGTCCGAAAGCGCAGCCGCCTCTGTAATGTAGTGGTTGTCAGTTCTAGTCGCCCGTCCCTCCTGAATATTTATTTTTTCGAATGCAAAACGACGTGATTAACTCTCTTAACTTATATTATCCTTAACTATTATACTTTGTATTAACTGACTGCTGATAGAACGATTTGTGTTACGTTACGAGAGAGGGAAAAATCGTCAGAAAAGCGAACCTATTGTCTGCTAGTTTCAATGAAGCGAGAGAAATATGCAGGTAAATGTATTCTCTCCATGAATATATTGAATTGAATTTTATTGATGGCGTTAAGGCCTCTATAGTAGGATGACCAGCCGTCATGTTTTACTCAGGTTTCTTTCAGTCACATCAGACAAATGCCAGGATGGTATCTTCAACATAGGCCCTGGGCGACACCTTCCCGAATCCTTTCCCCTCCCCTATCCCCGCCTAAACCTTAGATGCCTAAAGACCTTAAATAAAATTCAAATTCAATTCATTTTAATTTTCTTCTTTTTGCTCAAATAATTCCCAACAATTGTTTGACAAGAAACAGTAAATAATACAACATGCTTCATGTTGTCTTAGAAGTTTCTGAGTTGAAAGTTGTAGAAAGACGGACAGAACGGTTGTATAAGGATTCACAATACTTGCTGCTTAAGCCTGAAACGGATCCCCTATATTTCCATTGCTTAAAAAATCGTTTTATTTCAGTTCAAGTGTATTTAAAGGATGGACTTCTTTGTTTGAAAAAATATTAAGAAAATTAAATATTGAATGGAATGCATTTAAGCTCAAACGTTTGGTTTTCTTGAAATACTAATATCTGGTTCAGTATCATACTCAAACCCTCGATAAAGACATTACACATGATATTTTTTTCTTCACAACTGTATAAAGTACTTTTGTGTTAATGGATATTGAATATTATTTTGTTGGTGTTAAGCAAGAAATTTACCAACGAACATCACAAAACTTTACAAATCACCTTCATCCATAATTTCTCTTCATTTTCGGCAAATTATAATGTATTTTTATTAGTAGCTTGGGGAGTGCTGAATTTAAAATTGGCAACATGACTCATACAGTCTCGAACCATAGAAAAAGGCTTAAACGATAAGACTTCTCTTAAAATTGGCGTATTATTATCAATTTCAACACGAATGGGAAATAAGAAAAAAAAGGCGCAACGCGTCTTTAACCTAATCTAGACTTGAGCAAGCACAGTAGACTCGCTGCTTTGTTAACAACACAATCGATAATCCGTGACGTCCTACATTTTGTGTTGACTCCCATAGCAGACGCAGAGCTGTTAGTTCGACCCTTCAACGGCTAATTCTTGTCTCTAGATTGACATCACGACTGAGGATCGAATCCCAGCACATTCGTTACTTTTTGTTCATTAAATATTTTTTATTTTTGTGTTACTTCTCATGTTTTAGTTTTGAATGAGCTTGTTTTACACTTTTTACGTGTATTTTTCATTTTATGTTTTCTTGATTTAGCAAATTACAGAGCATAAATGAATTTTGTGCATAATAGATTTCATTAAAATTCCAAATTATGCTTTATCAATTATTGTAATTTTGTTCAAATCGCGAGAAAGAAGAAAAAATCGAGGGACTCAATTGTTTTACACACACACGCTAATTCTTCCGATCACATTAGTTAACCAAAACTGTAGACATCTTGGTTGATATGCAAAGATCCAAGATGGCTATTCCTTGTCTATGCATATCTTTTCTTTATGAATGTCAATTTTACGCTTTTTTTTTTTATTTATTTTTTTTAATATAAAGGTTTTAGTAGTAGCTTTATATCACCGAACTTAACGTGTTTATGTCTGTGGGCAGCTTTTAACTCAGGAACTACTACGCCTACAAAGGTGGTTGAGGTGTCGTTGGAAAGGTATCGGCGAGACGAAATTAAAGCCTTATAGATCATCTCTGTATGTTCGTCCGTCAGTCAGTCTCTCCGTAACTTTCAACTCAGGAACTACTAGAGCTACGAAGGTGGTTGAGGTGTGGTTCGAAAAGTCTCGGCGAGATGAATTCAAAGCTGCATAGAATATCTCGGTCCGTTCGTCCACAACTTATAGCTCAGCAACTGTTAGAGCTCCAGCCAGGGTGGTTGAGGTATCGTTATAAAGGTTTAAGCGAAACATTTACAACAACACATAGATAAATCAAAGTGGACGCTTGAAGCCTGGCTCACTAGGCCTCGCCTCACTTATTTAGCACTTATCACTTGGTTTTATATGTTTCATCGCAAAGTATGATGGAGCATACAAGCATGTTACACAGAATGAATAAAAAATAGCTCCCATGTAGATCTGTCCTGTTACTCCCTGATAAATTCTGAGGCCTTAACTCTCTTTGCAAAATTTTCCTACAATACTTAATTTTCGAGTAATTAAGAGGCAGTATAATTAATGTGAACGTCCTGTAAAACGTGTAGGCATAATATTTGAGTGACCAAAAGCGAAGCTCCCGGAAGTGTGACTATAAACCAATGGTTTTCAACTTCACAGTATCCGAGGGCCACAATTATATCCAAGAATTAAGAGGCGAGTCGCACCTAAATCAAGCTGTTTAAAAACTTTAAAATTAGGAAAACTGGTAAGTTATAAGCACAAAATTACTGTTAAAAATTAGCAAGTATCTGGTCAGTTGTAAGATTTTCTACAATCTTTTAAGAATTTTTACAAAATTTGTAATTTACTTACTCCTTAAACTACTTTTCTGAAATCTGATCAGAAAGAATTGGACTGTAAAATCAAAATTATCAACTTAAATTTAATTCACTATGTATATCGTAGTTATTGAATTTAATTTTTAAAGAAAATAACATGAACCTTAATAGTTACACTTCTCCACAGTGAATTGCCAATATTCGTTGTCAAAATTGAGGTTGGGCTGCTGTAATTGTCACAGTGTTACCAAACAGTGATGTCATTCTTACGAACGTTTCGAACGTGTATATTTGAAAGAAATTTGAAAAGGTCTGGTCCCATTTCTTATCTAGTCTGAAGGAATAAATCACTTTACACATCACACAATTCAAATTGAAGAGAAGCTTCTTATTCCTTGTTTCTGACACCAACAACTAAACAGCTCGATGCTGGTTCTTAGCTGTACAAAATCTTTAAACCTCTTCCAAAATTTCTTGAATAATCTAGGGAATTTTAAAAATCAAGTTTATCTTCATCTTTGTCTTTTGATGGTTGATTACAGCTTCAAAAATGGACCAGGGATTTTCTTAGCAAAATGAGTTTGAAAATCTTCAGTTTATTGCAAAACCCGTTTATATTTCCCACCAGATCTGATAGTAGATGGTTGCTTCCCTCCAGATTCAGATTTACATCGTTTAAATGTTGTAATATATGTTAAAATGACACCTTTAAGGAAGTCTATGCTTTCGAACAGTTCAAGTGAGTAGTGTTCCATAAAGCAAACAGAAAAGAAACGCAGAACTTTATTCTTTATTCCAAAAATATTCTGAAGATCCTTTCTTGCGCTCAGCCATCTCACGTGGTTGTAAAGAAGAAAGTCACCATACTCAGCTTCCACATCCTCTAAAAACTGTAGTAGCTGTCGATGAATGAAGGATGTAGTAGGTTTTCACTCCGCTCCTGTTTTAATACTTATTCCTAGTTCAAATTTAGCGATTTCACACGAAACACCATTTCGTGGAAAATGCAACGAGACGCTAACAATTAACTCCAATTACCTTAAGAAAACCTTTAAACCCAGATTCTTCTCCGATCTTGGCTTTTTCAACACCTATGAACAATTAATCATGTGAACGGAAATTGTAACTTTTTTCGATGAGAATTTGATTTTATCAAAAAATCTTGAATTTTAATCGAAAAAAAGAGTGATGAAAAAAGCAATCTCGTTTTAGATAGAAAATGTAATCTTTTTAGATAAAATTCCAATGCAAACCCGATGAAATGTATTCTTGTTTGGTCAAGTTCTTTTTTTCCTCTTTTTTTATTCATAAGAATATTATTTTCTTCTTACTACTTATGAATAAATGCTCCCTTTTGTTTTGTGGTTTTTTTGTTTGTTTTTGTTTTTTACATTTTCAACATTTTATTGCTTTCTTTTCATATTCAAAAGATGAAAATTTCATGTGAATAGATTAAAATTCAACTAAAACGATTACATTTCGAGCAAAAAGAGCTACCATAAATTTATTCGAGCGAAAATGTCTGATTTGGGATGAAAATCCGCTATAAAAGAGTGGTTTTTCTTTCCTCTCTCGTAAGGTGAAATATTCCGCTCTTCGGAATTTAGTTAGTGGCAAGCCATAAACACTTATCAAAACCTCTGATTTTATCCACATATTTTTATTGCACTATATATATTTCTTCCTTTTGTGGTTCCCTGAAAAGAATAAAGCTCACGTGATTCTTCTTTGGTTAAAGAGTCATCATACGGAGCAATGCTAGCTTCCCCATAAATCATTACTATTTCAATTGTGGATTTCCTAACTATGTTTCTATCACAGGTAGATTTCTTCACCTTAGCAAGCTTAAGTGAAACCGCATAAGAAGCATGCCTGAATTACATTTCTAAACATGTTCGTTCAATAATGAAAGAGATTATTCGAGTTTTATGACATCTATTTATTATTTATTTATTTATTACTAAGTTTCAGATACAGCTGGAGTTACCATTTTACACAGAAACTAAATAACATTGCAACAAACTAAATAACATTACTACAAACTAAATAACATGAAATTAAATATTAAACAACACATAACACAGCAATTGATATCAACAACATGACGATTATAATACACAAGAGGAATAACTCAGATATTTGTATTTAGCGTTCGATGGAAAGTGTTTTTAGATCCGAAAATATTGAATAAGGAGCGCTGCAGTATACTTAGCCTACGCGTGGTACAATGAAGGAGGTTATTATTTTTGGTTATTCGTAAGGGAACACGGAAGTAAAATTTAGATATAAACTCTCCAGTTCTAAGATTCCCAATAAGTATCTTGTGTAAGTACATCAAATCTGCCAGCTTGCGACGAGAAGAGGGAACGTGGAGACCAAGAACGGATAATAACTCGGGTTTGCTTAAGCTACGTACTGATGGTATTCTTCTTTTGACTATAACAAGAAAGAAGTTCAGAAAGAATCAATATGAGATAGATTAGAAATACTAGCCATGTTCCAAATTGGGGAGCAATATTTAATTTTAGGGGAAATGAAGGTTTTGTAGAACATACTCAATGAATGAAGGTCCTTAATTTCTGTAAATCTATAGAGAAGACCAAGTAAGCGCATAGAACTGTTAGTTATAGAAGTCACATGATCAGCAAACATAAGTTTTTCGTCAAATACCACTCCAAGGTCCTTTTGAGAAGAAACTTTAGCGATAGGATCATCTTCAATGATATAGGCAGATAGGATTTGATTCCTCTTTAAAGAAGATTTTGAGGGATTTATTTTCAAGTTCCACGCATTACACCAGTCCAAGAGGTCAGAGATGGAATTTTGGAGATCAGCAACATCCTGTAATGATCTGATTTCTCGAAATAATTTACAGTCGTCAGCAAAAAATAAGAATTTTGGTTTTTGATGACGAGAGATAAGATGGGAGGTCGTCCATATATAGGAGGAAAAGGAGCGGGCCCAAAACACTACCTTGAGGTACACCAGAGAGAACGGTAACAAAATTAGAAGATGATTCAGAA
>JAGDQP010019936.1:0-26869 GCA_022664845.1 Lepisma saccharinum | reverse complement strand
TAAAATTAAAAAAGGATAGTATTTAGGTGAGCTGAGCTGACTGTAAATAAGATTGCGGAGTTTGATAATAAATTTTCTTGATGCAGACTCGGTGCATGGCTCTTCGCTTCTGACGTACTCTTCAAGCCGTCGGGCAAATAACTTATACTACAGGAAGAAATACTCATGAAGTGGTTAACAGTATCGTGTGGCTTTTGGTGAAATTACTTTCACTTGCAGACACCGCTTGTGTTGGCAAGCTGCTGTCGGTCTGCCCGAACCATGAATTTAGAAGCAGGGATGATGATTCGCATAGCAACACGCGTAGAAGGTATCTTCTATAAGGTCTCGAATGTGTGAGGTATTCTATGCTATGCAACCTGCACTACGGGAGTGACGATTGGGTTGCATGCATTCCGGCGCTTTTCGTGTCTTTACCCTAGATATCGACACACACACAGATGCTTATCAGAATAATGGAAACACCTGAACGAAAGTGCAACTTACCAGATTAATATGGTGTCGGGCCACCTTTCGCCTTCAGAACAGCCTTGATGCGACGTGGGATGGAGGCATAGAGGTCGTGAATGGTAGCAAGTGGAATATTACACCATTCCTCGTGCAGGGCATCGGCCAGTTCTGTGAGAGAGAATGGAGGTGGAAATCGTCGCCGGAGTCGTGTTTACAAGATGGACCACAGATGTTCAATTATGTTGAGATCTGGGAATTGGGCGGGCCAGTGGAGGTGTTGAACTTCATCCCGATGTTCCTCAAACCACGCTGCAACAACTCCAGCTGTGTGAATGGGTGCATTATCATCCTGGAATATGGCGTCATTGTCCGGGAACAACATCCGGACCATAGGATGCAAGTGGTCTCCTAAAATTGCGACATAATCGTTGGCAGTGATGCGTCCGCGAAGTGTGACCACAGGACCCAATGAAAACCATGATATTGCGGCCCACAGCATCACCGTGCCGCCGCCATGTTTCACAGTTGGGCGGAGACACTGCAGATCATACGCTTCTTTGGGCGTTCTCCACACATAAACACGGCCCGTGGTTTGGAATAGGGTGAATGGTGACTCATCCGACCATACCACACGTTTCCAGTCGTCAACGGTCCAAGTTGCATGGTCGCGGCACCATTTGCGGCGTGCTAAAGCGTTCTGGTCCCTGATGAGAGGTTTGGCCCGTGCAACACGACCCCGTAAGTTCATGTCATGTAATTCGCGGCGGACTGTGATTGTCGAAACAGGTTGGGGGAGGTGCTGATTGAGTTCCTCCGTCACTTGCGCCGCAGTGGCACGACGGTTCCGCGTGACAATGCGCTTTAATACCCGGCGTGCCCTGTCACTGATGCTTTTCTTCCGCCCACTGTTCCGCTTCCCCGATGTGGTTTTCCCGTGTGTTGTGTAGGCCGTCATCACCTTCGACACTGTCCCTGGCGACACACCTAACACACTAGCCACTGCCGTCACACTCACTCCACATAACCGCGCACCAACAATTTGCCCTCTTTGAAACTCTGAGAGGTCTCCCATTTTACACTACCTCCGTCTGCTGCAGCCACTGCACACTCCTGTTCCACGACGCCTGACGTAGTATGGAGACCGACCTAACACACCACCACCAGCAGTCCGGCGCTGTGGTCGCCACGACACCACTGCCAACCCATACATCTGACGTGTTGCCAACTACAGGTGTTTCCATTATTCTGATAAGCATCTGTATGTAGTTATGAATGCATGTTCCGACAGTTTGCGAAACAAAAGCTTCCGTATGTGTTCTATCTGTGCTACACCGCATGCTTGGTGAAAATTTGGTGGCGATTCGAGGTGGGAAAGTTGCAGAGTTCCATTGTTAGTTGGAAGCAATATCATTACCTATTCTGTATCTGAATCCGTCTGACAAATTGTGTGTCATGCTAAAAAGGAAAATATTTCATCGAGACCAACAACTGAGATATTTGGGGATACAAATATTCAACGATAGTTTTATCAATCCATTAGTGTGAAATAAAGCACAAAATTTCTATTAGAGCTTTTGATAGTTGAAGCTGTGTAAGTTTGCTTTACCTATTTTAAACGTTTCTATTTTATAATCATTTAACTATACCAAATGTTTTTTGGTCAACATCTGAAGTAAAAACTTCAACCTATCAGTGTGTGTAACATCTAAAGTTCCTTTGATGAGCAGTGTGATCATGATTAAGCCAATCCTTATCCTAATATATTAGATTACCATTCAACGTACTTAAATTTCATCGAGTTCTCCGATCTGTTAGATGCAAAAAAAAGTATAGGCAAACGAACGCTGACCTACGAGGATTCCACATACAAATGGAAGGAACAGAAACGGAAAGCAAGGCAAAAAAGGAAAAAGAGATTAGTCACGTTTTATAATTAATTTAAAGCAACATTTCCTGGTCCGTCTTTGTATTTCACTCAACCTAAAGGAAATGACGTGTTTTCTAATCTCATCAGAATTGATGCTGTCAAGGATTTTTGCTGGTAAAAGAAGGAAGTCGCTACGTGACGAAGTGTCCAGTAGACGCAAGTGATCTTCTGAATTATTATTGCATACTTTATTTGAACGTTCGATGAATGTAACTACGATTATTAGTTTATTACAACTTCAAAGAGTACGCTACTTATTACTGAGTCACCTATGCTATAAACTTTTGTTACGCTAAACAACATACTCTGTTTTCGGATGTACTGATTTCTTAAATTAATCTGTTGTTCAATGAAATAACGACACTATTTACAGCTTCCAATATGCCTTTAGTTTCAATCGCTTGTGAAAATTAAATGAATGAAAAGAAACAGAAAATATTGAAATTAAAAGCGAATTATTTCGTTTACTGCTTCATCATCCTTTGGTTCACAACAAACATCATCATTCAGATTTATCCATTTGAACTAATGGACCATAACAGGAAATCTAAATTTCCTGCTTATTCGAAATCTTTTATATGGCAGTCCTGTTTTGGTAAAAACAGCTTATCTTTACAGACGTTTTCCTTTGGGTTTTCCTTGTTTAAGTTGTTTATTTATGGAATGGTATATTTATACTTAACTCTCTACTAAAATATTCTTTCATTCTTTTCGCTTCAGTTCGCGATAGGTAAAAAATATTCTGTAAAGTGTTTAAGTTCTGTCACCAAGATTAATTGATTGTATTGTTATTAGCGTCCTAAACGAGCTGGTGAGCTTCTAAGGACGAGTCCTACAGTTTTTTTGGTAAAGTGGGCTCCGAACCACTCCGTTCAATGGATCCCGGCGGGAAATGAACCTGTGACCACACACACAGAAAGCTAGCGCGCTAACCTCTCCACCACCCCCGAGGTTCCGTGACCAGAAATTGTGTAACTACCTGAGTTCTTTTCCGAAGCATAAACACATAAGAAACTGTAAGTAATGAAATCAGCGTATTATTGACTCTTCTAATTGCAAATGCAACGTAACAATTACAAATGGGGGAATCGAAATCACTCCTAATTTACATTGAATTTGTTCTCTTTGTTTGCAATATTAAAAGAGCTCCTGCGAAATCTTGCAGTAGCTCCTTTCAATGGAAGTTTGATACGCATAGCTCATGCGCATTTACTTTTTAAATTTATTACGCTAGTGCATTAACATTTTCAGTCGTCCGTTCAGTGGTTCTAAGGAGGAAATCTGAATACAAGACTGTTACATAGATGGCACCGCCGAGCCTATACTCATCCACCACGGATGGGAATCCAGCCCTCGTGGTCCAGGCAGTAACGTAGTGTACTTTGGATAGATAATGGGCAGGCACATGGGTTCGAACCCCACGGCCGACTATCGGGTTCCCCCCTCAGTTTCTCCATACGAATGCCGGGATGGCACCTTAAGTGAGTCCCTAGCCGCGATCTCTCCATCCTCTCCCCTAATCTGTCCCGGCTTTAGCAAAAGATTCCTAAAAGCTATAAATGAATTCAATCAATCAACCACGGATGGTAAAATGTAATGAAAACTAGCATAAATGATAGTTGGATACATCAGGGTTGATCCAAGCTGAAGCAAGTTTCTCTTTATCCATTACAATCAAGGCCCTGGCCTGTAATTGGAGTAATGTAATGGGTTTGAAATGGGAGAAGCTAATTCAGTGAAAAGAAATTGCATTTACAGTGTCAGCAGGTTAAAAACTGACTAACATACTGATGTCCAGATCGCTGATTTCAAATCGGAAGCCATTTTCTTCTAACAGCTTTCGTTGAAGCATTACTATGAATTATTAAAAATGGTAGAAGCTAACCTAGTGTAAAGAACCTGTCGGATAGTCACCAGATTAGAAACGATTGGTTCAATTGAAGTCGCTGAACTGAAATCAGTTTCTTCCTACTTGCTTTCGTGTGGGCACTAGCTTGTGTTCGAGACAGACAACAAAACAAAATGTCTAGATACATTTCGATATTGATTTTTCGAAGTCGAGTTCAGTTTTCGATTTCGATTGCTCAACTCTTTCACACACAGAAATGTCGGTCTTGGAAAATTAGTAAATGTCTACAAAGAAGAAATTAATAACTTGGAAATAATAGTGTGGAAAAAATAAATCAAATAGAACATTCATTTTTGTACCATAAAGGCAGCAATTCTTCTTCCTTTCATGTCTCTAGAAATCGAAGTGACAAGTGTTTTCTTTTTCCTTCTTATTCTCTCTTTCTCTCACTACCTGCTTGTAAGTCGCCGTGAAAAAGCAATATATATGTTGAAACACAACCACCCTTTCCAGTGGCGTGAAATTTCGCAGGTAATAATCGAGACTTGCCGAGGGGAAAGTAAGCGAGCGATCAAAAAGCACAAAACACATGAGTTAGGTAGGTGTGGGGGAAGGATGAGTTGAATTGGATGTAAGGGAGAAAGTGTGATGTGAGTTCCTGTTTCCCTCAAGGGCTAGTAGAGGAACGTCAGACGCAGACAAGATGAAGACATTTCTTGAAACAGGATTGTCTGTATAGGAAAACAGAATAGAGGTTTCTCTTGTGATAGAGAGAAGGGAAAATACGTGCATCATCTGTGGAACAAAAGG
The DNA here is from genome assembly GCA_022664845.1 of Lepisma saccharinum. Taxonomy (NCBI): domain Eukaryota; kingdom Metazoa; phylum Arthropoda; class Insecta; order Zygentoma; family Lepismatidae; genus Lepisma; species Lepisma saccharinum. The sequence continues at coordinate 21,833 of JAGDQP010019936.1, read as the reverse complement.
GGGAGAAATACATGGTAATGGTTACAAGACCCTTCAAGGGAGAAAATCAAAAGCTGTCAGGGTTTATCTAAACCAGTAGTAAACCACAACATACATACCACGATACATATTCGGATATCCATTTTTATCTTAAAGTTCAAATATACTTTCAAATATTCTTTGCCTGTGTTTAAACTGAAACATTGCTTGCAATGCAAGGTGCAAGAAGTAGGTCTACATTCAGGTCAACTTCTTGTGAACGAATTTCTTCCTTCTTTCATATTTATACATCAATTTCTTTATTTTTACTAAAGTTTCGGAGGACAATGCATATTTTTATTATTAAGTGAAATAAATTGACAAACTTCGGGAGGTTAATTATTCACATCAAAACAAGAAAAACTGTTCCTTTGAAGATATTTTGAAACATGGGTAGTATCGGAGTAAACATGGGTAGGCACTCGAAGTTAACATTATATCGTTACAAATTACGTAATATCTCGACAAGTAATGACGTAGGCGGTTTCGGCTTAGCAAATCACAATCTAAGTTGTACCCAAAACATCTATTTAAGCAATGTTCGTGATTCAAAATACAGCTTAAACCAGTTTTCTACGCTTGTCTTTGACAATGAAATTCTTTAACTGCGAAACTTTTGGAATAAATGGCTGCAACGTCGATTGTGATTTGCTAAACCGACACGACCTGCGTCATATTTGTCGAGATATGATGTCATTTGTGACGATGCCATATAAACTTGGAGTGCTGATAGTTCAGAAACTATGGATGTTTCGAATTGTCTCCAAATGAACAAAAAATAGACAGTAATTCATAAAAAAATATATTACGGGAATTTTTATGTAATAACATAATACGGTTCGACAATAATCAGTGTCAAAGGTTGTTTAAAGGTCAATCCCGATAATCATTTTGAAAAGTTCTACAAGTCAATCAAGCGTAAACAGTACAATGCACTCAAAGGAATTTATATCTAGCAGGAGAGACTATTTGAAATATAACTTGAAATTTGTGATTTGCAATGTAACATTTAATGTGAAATCTATACAACTGTAGACCACCCCCTTCGGCCTAGTCGTTATCGTCTCTGATTATTGATTGAGGGGTCCCGGGTTCGATTCCCCGCGCTGCCAAGGATTTTTTCCAAGGTGTGTGGGTCTGGAACGGTGCCCACCCAGCATCGATCACAGTGAGAGCTTAGGATCTCCTCTCCCAACCCGTCTGGTCAGCATGGGAGCAGTAGACCAACTCCTCCCTCCGGGGAGAGGCCTCATCCAGTAGTGGATTGAATATGGGTGTGATTTATTATTATTATATACAAGTGTTAGCATAAACAATGGACGAAATACGAAAATCTCCTTCCCCATAAATACAAATAATTTAGTTATACTCAGAGAAACATCCAAGTGTCTTTGACATCAAGAAAAAATGGACCTTAAATGAATATTAAAAATTAAGTACATTACCTTGCAGATATCAGAAAACGATAGTACTTGAACCATTTGCATTTACATACCTGGAAAGAAATAGCAAAGCTGTGTTACTACCATAGCTAATTTAAATTTAATTTAAGGTCTTTACGCAACTTTCACTAAAGCTTCTCTAGCTAAGAAACAACTAGATAACGAAATGCAATAATAATAACTCAAATGATAGATTTAATATATTCTCGGGTTCTAAAGTAAAAAACATCAATCGTAAGAAATTATCAGAATAATAGCAATTACGTGGAACAATGTTCACAATCTTAAACTAATTAAGGTCAACTTCGATAGACCTTTAGAGATCAAGAACAACAGTCTGGGGCACTTTCTCATATGAATTCCTACGGAAGAAAACAAATTTAAATTTAATTTATAATTTTCCAAGAAACTCTACTGGCCAAAGTAAAGAGGGAAATAACTGAAATTGATTGAGTGATGTAATATTCATCTCCAAGTTCTATAAGACACATAATAGGCTTAAATTTAAGTTTAACAGGATGTCAACTTAATTACAGCCACAGTACTAACTAAAAGACCATTACAGGAAGGAAGTTAGTAATATAAAAAATAAAGTGACTAAGTTTGGAATATGTTGATTATCCTATTGCGTAAGCAGAGTTCGACTTGACAGTCTTGGCTGTTTTGACAAGCTTTTCACTAAAATAGTACGTCAATATATTTTAGGAAGTTCAAAATACGCTCTCCATTACATTAGCTTTCACAGAGATTCAAGGAGCAAATGTGGACTAAATTAAATTCTGAACGTACACTGGACTCATAAAAAAACTTAACAAAAAATTAAAGTAGACCTCAATTATTAGGTTTTAGTAAGCGATTAATATCGCCTTTGCTTTATAATAGTGAAAGCTAGACTGCTCTGTCGAGTGGTCAACGATTTCGATGCGAGAAATTCTCGGTTTGACTGCCGGTGGCGGTTTTCGATTTCACTAATATGTCCGAATAAAACCAGGTAAGCTTTTTAAATTTCTTCGTTAGTTCACACTGGTTCGTTATGTCCTCAAATCTTGCAACGTAAATTTAACTCTTTCCCGACGTCATAGAATGATGATTTTTTGCACAGCGACTAAATCGGATGACAATACAATATTCCATTGTTACTATCATATATTTATATATTTTACAAGCGTATTTTAATATTGACTTTATTATCCTAAAATAAATACTAGCCTGCAACGATATTGCGTTTGACTGGTTGCAGAACACTACAATTTAGACCACAAAACATTATCTTGAGAAAAAGTATCAGAACACCGAAATAACTAAATTAAATTAAAAAACTTTTTAAAGACATACTTTTCTTAAACAATTCGCACTAAAATGTAAAAACTAATTTTGTGTATGCATGTCTAAAAACAAAAGCATGAGGCGCGCCAACAGCAGAATTTATTAAGTGATTGTATATGAGAGAGTGCCTCATGCTTTTCTTTTTACTCATGCATATGCATTTTTTTTTTGCTTTTTAGTACGAATTGTTTAAGAAAAGTATGACTTTAAAAAGTATTTTATTATTTTTTTCTTGTATCAAACTTCTTCAATCTCTAACGAGAAAATCGATGTATTTAACTTTTTTTTTTCGTAGCGTAATTGATTAGGGTGCAAGGAAACGATTTAGACTCTCTATATCTGCTTACAATAACATTTTTATAGGCTACAAGAACACCTGTTAATACACTAAAACTCTTGGAAATGTGTTTCTGCATATCCTTGTACAGTCAGAACCAAAAGTTTGTGCCCAGTCGTAAATTTTCTTCTGTAAATAACTTTAGAATCGATACAAGGATTTGAACACAGTTTTTGGTAACTTACAGAAAATCATATTCTCTTTACGTTACGGAAACTATACTCAAATCTATCAATCCATTCTAAACTTTTCTGAGAAGAAATATCACGAGTGGATACAAACGTTTGGTGCTGACTGTACATTTAAAATGCACAGAAGTGATCCATTTGAGTTATTTGAGTTATTCAAATCATAGAATTAGAACGACACTTTGTTTTACAATATATGGAAAGTCAAATAAATGTCACTAAAAATTAACTTCCATTACATGTATTTTAAATTTATTTAACCAGTTTTATCATTAACCATTTCAAAATTCAATGCTCGCTGTAATCCCATCCCTTTGCCTACTGCGCAGCCGCAACGCAGTGGTAGAGTGTTGGCTTCGCACTTAGGAAGTCGTGGTTTCAATCCCAGCGGCCGACCATCTGACTGAAGCTCTTCCAGGGGTTTTCTTCAGTCACACAAGTACCTTCACCCCGCATCCTTTCCCCTCACCTATCTTGGCCTGAGCCTTAGATGCCAAAAAACATAAATAAAATTCAATTAGCCCATTTGCAGTATTAACGTAATGATTACTTTTATTACAGATACAGCATTATCTGGAACATGAAGCACTGCACTGGATAGGAAGAAACCGTTACTTAGAGTCAGATTATAATGTATTCTTTTGAATAGTATTTGCTTTCTTTTATTCTAAACAGCTGAACATTTAACTGTTTCTCCTGGAAGATGGATGACGGTCTATAGGACAGGGAATATGTTAGAAAAACATCTGCTCCTTTTGAATATGAAGAGACATTTTCTGTTATACACTATACACACATAAAACTCATGTAAGTGCCTCGGGTCTGTTTGTAATTTGAGCTACTGACCCTGTAGTTTGAAACAGAATAGTGCTTACGTACGGCTCATTGTTCCTTGCAGTATTATTTAGTACAGGTGCTGATGCTTTTTGAAACCAGCTTCATCGCTTGCTCACCTCACGAGGGGAGGGGGCATTGCTTTGTGGCTCAGTCTGTCACACGAGCATCTCTCTCTCTCTCTCTCTCTCTGTAGGCCAAAAGGGAATTGAACACGATCAAGTACAATTGAGATTCTGCGTGGACAACGAGGAATTAATTAAGGAAGTTTAGTAGCTCCTGTGTTGCCACGTTTCATCCCTCGTAAAAGGTGATTCAAGGTTACTTTCCCGTAGCTTACCGCTATGGCTTTTTTCCTTACAGTGAGAACTGAAATCAAATTTGGCAATGCAGCTCCGAAGGGGATGAATTTCATCCCAATGGACCATCTCAACGCCATCTGTCAGCCTTTGAACCCGACTGCTTGCCTGCTCAAATGATCGTCATTCGTACACGTTTCTGCCTCAAGGCGCTAAGAGATGCGTTGAAAGGAGTAAAAAACTTCTGTATGATTCCATGAACGTAACCTGGTCTCCACAAAAAAAAAAAAAAAGAAAAAAAAAAGAAGTTTTGGGGTTGGATTTAAGAAAGGCAAGACGCAATAAATAGCATCGTTTAATTTAAGAAGGACCTAATGTAAGTTAATATGGTACAAACACGAGTCTTATATTTATAATAAATAAACAGAAGGGAAATCGAAATTCGTGCAAGGCAGGGGTGGTGGACGCTTAAAGAAAAATAAAATGTTACTGTAAATAATATCACCTACTAACGAAAAACACTTGTGATGGGGCTCTTTAAAATGAAATCTCATATAGTATTTTTGTTATTTGAGATTATGACGTTTAGTACAACATTAATACTAAGTATAGAGGGTAATCATTAACGCATACTGACTAGTGAGATACTGATTTCAGGACATGTACAAACTCCCTTTGTACACTCACAAGGAGAGGGCACGATCTGAGAATTTTAGTTTGTGACCATACTTCATGTGGTAGTAGTTTACATTTCAGGTAATAATATACGAAAATATTTGGTCGCAATGTTCGGCCAGTTGCGAGATATTATAGATCAAACGTTATACAGCACCTTAGATCCCTTATGCCTTAAAATGTTCTTGACTATGATCAGCCTGGGTGTCTGAAATGATAGAGTAGTGGGCTTACGATCAAAGGTCGCTGGTTCAAGTCTCGTTTGGAGCAGAATTTTTTATACCAGAACGCGTATTTCAAATATGTTGTGGCAAAAAAAATGAAAATGAAGGAAAAGATATAACTGTAGATAATTTTGTCATTCCAAAGACGGCCGTGTTGAAATGTTAACAATTTTGTGCGAGTAAAGGTAATTTACGAAGAACAATTCCGTAATGCAGAAGACAGGCGGAGGATCGCAAGTGGGTGTTCTTGTACAAAATTCTCATTTATTTGTTGTGCGAGATGTAGAAATATCTCTCGCTTCTGGCGTTGTTGATTTTCTTGTTGGTAATTTGTATTAAAATATTTCATATCATTCTCTATGCAAAAAATTTTTCGCGGCATGTACCACGTGCATACGTACTCGTATATTTACAAATATATATGTGAGAAATAATTTTAAAAATTAACAAAATTTCGTGAAATACTTTTATCTGCACAAACCTGTAACATTTCAACACATTTCGGCTTTCAAACATAACGTTTTACAGACATGTATTTTCCTTAATCTTCGTTCTATTTAACAACAACACATGGAACACGCATTCTGGTATAAAAAAAAATTGCGCCCAACGAGACTTGAACCGGTGATCTCTTGCTTGTGAGCTCACGACTCTACCGCTTCATCCACCCGGATTGATCATATTCAAGAACATTCATTTTACGTTACGAGATATCATAGGTCACTGTACAAGACCTTAGATATATCTCATGCTTTAAACTGAACTTTGACCTATGATATTTCGCAACCGGCCACATAGTTCGCCCTAGTATTTTCGTATATTATTACCTGAAGAATTAGATACTGCCACACGAATTCTGGTCAAAAATTAGAATTCCCAGACCGTGTCTCCCTCATCGTCAGATTCGTAGTCAATAGTAAAAAAAAAAAGTATGCACTATATGCCAACAATGAAGCAATATGTACGTTACATTCAGAATATTTTAATAATTTTTGTGTCCCCGGTGGGTGAGTGGTAATGCTCTCTGCCTTGTAATCAAGGGATCCTGGGTTCGATTCTCGGTGCGGACACAAGTGATTCGGAGCCCACGTTAAACTGTAGGTCCCGTCCTTAGTAGCTTATTAGCTCGTTTAGAACGTTAATAACAATTCAATACGTATAATTTATTTTAAATTTGAATAGACTAGAAGTTTGGTGCACTCAAATTGTGCACATTTTCGAAATTACAAAATCTACCATCGGCCATTTTCGATGAACTTCAAATTGTACATTATAACATGCATTTCATTTTCAATTGAAAAACTATTAATATACATCTATACGAAAGCGAAACTCTGGAACAAATAAATATTTACATGAAAAATGGGCGCATCTATCAGCTCTTCCAAGGCCGCACAAGAAATTACCTTCATTCTACAAGTTCCACGAAGAATTTCTTCTTACATAACTGATGTTTTGATTGCATGCCCTCACAAGAATTTTATTTTGATTCAGTGCTAGAAAGTAATTTCTCAAACGTTGCTAGGTAAAGAACGTGTAACAATGACATCTATGTTGTAATTTGTTATGTAAGAGAAGACAAATTGTTACGTACTAATTTTACTTCAGCTACAAAATCTTTCGCACAAAAGGCATTTTATAGGCATATGTGGAAGAAACTTCTCACATACGACTGTCTTTGAAATTATGCTTTAATTTCTCCTTGTCTAAACTTATAAAATAATTTATTTTATATTTTAATTCAGTGTTCCCCCAAATAAGTGAACTTTTAACCAAATCTGGTACACATCTTCAGTGTTAATCACTATTTGAAACATCCCTATTTCTTTTGTACAATTCTTGTACACTTATTCACATTATGTTTTGGTAGCCCTACAAAGAAAAAGGAATGTTGGCAGGAACAGGGATAGAATCCGGTCTTGATGATAGCTTATTGCTTTTACCAACTAAGCTACAAAGAACACAGTAAATTGCAAACGTTTATGACCACTAAACCCTATTAAAGGAATTAGATGTAAGAATGAATAGCTAATCTGGAATTATCAGTTCATATTGTCAACATAATGTGGAGAAGTAATATTTACAAAATAAAACTGAAAAATGCTCACGAACCGTTACAAACTCCCCTCCGGAAAGACACGATAAATTCGCCACTCTTCTCGTGCGCATTACTTAAGCGAAAATTATTTAGATTATATAAGCACTAAAAGTGTAAAACTAACTATATTGTTCATCACAATGAAAGATAATGTGCACATATCTTTCACATATGGCACGAACACATTATTTAGTAAAATATCAAAGATTCTCCTTCAACTTATCCAATAAACGAAACCGAAGGAATTTGAAAATGTCTATACGAATAAAGAAAATTTGATAGAAAAACATAAATTAAACTTCAGAGAGAGAGAGTTCATTCACGGTTTTCTCCAATTGTGACTATTTTGTGTGCTAAGTCAGCAATAAAAGCAAATAATTGATTAAAACATTCCCTTAGGGAAGAAGAGAGGAATTTTTTTAAAATGTTGCCTTCTGCAGCAAACAATTAATTAGAAGTTTGAAAGGAAATTCAATTATATAAGATTTCTTATTAATTAAATACCCGAGGGCTTTCAAAAAATGGAATCTACAAATAATGCAATAGGAACCAATCAAATATTATTAATAGGGAATGGCTTACTACGTATTAGTATACTAAAAACGCGGTCATATTTTCCATAGAGTTCTTTGGACCGGAATTGTTAAGTCACACTAATGCGTATGTAGGCCTAAATCGCGATTTTAAGAGAACATCGAAAAAAAAAATAAAAAGATTAAAAAACACGCTTTTTTAAGCAAAGAAAAATGAACTAAAGAAGTAAAACATAATAAATTTATGAATCGGAAAATAAAAGCGTGGGTGCTCTTAGATATTACGATTTTATGATACGATAAGCAAGAGCACCCACACTTTTATTTTCCGACTCATAAATTTATTATTTTTTTACATTTTAGTCCATTTTTCTTTACTTAAAATAGCGTGTTTTTTTTTAAATTTTATTATTAGTTTTCTATATTAAGAGCTTCGCACACCCCAATCCTAAGGTGTTCTGCAACCAGTCAAAACCCAACATCGTTGCAGGCTAGTATTTATTTTAGGATAAAGAAGTCCATATTAAATAATTATTTTTAATTAATTACAGTTAACGGGATTATTCTGTCGGACATCTAATGATTGAATATTGTATTGCCACCGGAAGTAAGCAAGTTTACAAAATGTTAAAGAAATCGGATGATGAAAGGTGAGTTAAAATTCAATTACAAGATTTGTAGCAGAGATGAAACATGATTACAGAGTAAGTTAATAAAAACCGTGTAATAAAAATATTATTACACGGAGATTTTTCTATTCCAATAAGCCAAAGTTCTTAACAGAGCTTTGTATGAAGCATAAATACCATAGTTTTAAATTACACATGTTCTAATTTTTAACCATTGCCAAACAGTGCTATGTTCGAATGCACTAATATGAATACTACAAATTCAACTTCATATGTGAAGGTCAGTAGAGGACACATTTACGACTTTTAACAATAATGAAAAGATTTTTTTTCTGCAACATTTCCTCGCTGGTAGCATGTAGTGTAATTTCAAATAATTTTCCGGTACGTTGTGCTGAACTTTTGCGATTTCCGAACAATTAAATTTCCGAATTTCGATATAATTAAACATCGATATCACTTGCAAATCGAAAATCGATCGAAAATCAAAATATCATCAAAACTAGTGTTAAAAATTGAATGTTGTTTCATTCCAAAATATCGTTTGAAATCGTTCATATCGAAAAGAATTAAAACCAAACATCGAATATATTGATATTTATCGAAATCAATATTTTCTATTGTCGATATTTCTCGATATCAATTTTTGATATTGTAGAATAGCTATCACTCGATAATCCTCAGTTTGTCGTTAGATCATGTAACTATGAAGTTCACACAAAAATAAAGTCCCGACACTGAATAAATTGCTATATATGCTTAAAACTTGTATTTATATTACTTCATTTAAATTAAGATAAAATTACTCTAATCTACGAGTATTCGTCCAATGAGCAAAACAGCCCATTATGTTAGTTTATAGTATCATTTTCCCGTGTATTTGGAAACATTAGTTTGCGGATAATAAGTTCATTTCTATAGCAAAATTATCACTACAACCAATATGAGCACATAAAAACTTAGAACTATATGTTGAATTTTCAGTAATTGACTATTACAATATTTCAAGATGACATAATATTTGATACGCACACATTCTTTGACCAGACATTATTTCAGAAGATGATTTCGTGCAATAATAGACTCTATTTGTTTACTTTAAAAGCACGTACAGGACAGTAATATAAACGCAATGTTTCACAGCAGTATAACCTGTGCTGAATCTAAAATATACGGTACAATTATTTATCTTAACGTCATTGATAACAACAATTGAACGTCCCCCCATTCAAATCTAACACAATGGCACACTGCAACAATGTTGGAAGCCCTGTATAAATTAAACACAGTAGGAGAATCGATAAAACACCTACCTGAAATTTAGGTGATTCCCTCTTCAACCTTCGGTCCAATTAATTTAACAAGAAAATATTATTGTTCAGAGCTTTTCTCAGTTGTGCCAGGTTAGGAGAAGGTTAATTTTGAATAGGCTGACTAAACAGAAACACAAAATAATAATAATAATAAAAAACCTGAAGGAAATAGAATTGAAAAGAAGACACAACGCTCTGCTGTAGATGATTTTAAAAACAAACACTGAAAGAACGCGAGAAGTAAAAAAAAAAAAAAATATGAAGAGAAAACACGTACAAAAGAAAGCGGGGAACAGCTCTACTGTGCCGCTCTGCTATTTTAGTTTTTAAAAGGAGGCTTTGTCAGAATCTCTCATGAATGAAACTTCATTTTGTAGTTTACCTCGATCTTTCTCCAAGGCTTTGTTTTAGAATACTACTATTATTTCTATCTTCTTTTTTAAAAGGAACTGAATGGATTCTTAAGTTTCATTTCAGAAGAATGTGTTTACAAAAAAGTTTAAAAGACAGGAATATATACACACACGCACATTTTTTCTCGTCTGAGCACAGGAGAGTGCGGTTGCCCGCAAAATGAAGACCACAGACCCTTACTCTTTTATGAAATTTCAACAAACCTTTTCCTCTGTTGCTAACTCTGCTTGGCCAATGTCCATTGCGCTCGAAACACAAACAAGGTAGATGGCGGCAACAAGTAGGCAATGAAAAAAAAAAACGAATGAAAAAATAAAAATAAAAATCGTTTGTTTGCGTAAAGCATATGAAGAACAGCGCGTTGAAAACCTGCCTCTTAAAACAGATGATGATGGAAATAGTCCAGGAAAAAGAAAGAGACCGATTAGATAGGATTTTCTGGACTGCCAGTTATATATATAAAAATTACGCAACTGTGAATGTAGTTGACGAGCATTATGACGCCCTACGTAAAATGTTCGGATTAAAATTTATGCGATGGTCACTGTACATTATACAGATATATATAAAGATATATTATCACTGAGAATCAAACGAGTACTCACTGAAATTGTTATATTGTCTCCTCACAGGTAAAAACAAGTAATCTGTACAAGTTAAAACTAACGCGCAAGAAAGTTGCGTAAAACATGACATTTTAAAAACTCACGAGCAACTCTGATCTCAAAGTTTTAAACCTGCACTTATGATCTAATTGGTTCCAGAGGATGACGTAAGTCGAAGTATAATTTTGTAGAAGCAGGTAAAATGGACGTACTGGGGAGCGTCGTAAATTGTCCGGTGTTCATAGATATTAAATTTCATTTCACTGATCATATTACATTAATTCTTATATAATGGAAATGTCATTAAAAGCTATCATGATAAAGTCATCAACAATGTGTCAACCAAAGAGCACTATACAAAGAAATTCAATCATGTTTTTACAACGCATACATCAGATGGAGATAATGTTCTAAGGTGCAGAACCGACACTTTTATTAAATGGACTTCAGATCACTTGCTGGGGTGGACGCGAGACAAGAAATGACGATGGTCTCGTCTCGTCTAGCAGTTTCAGAAGTTGATCTCGTCTCCTGTTTTCGTCTCTTCTCGCAGACTTCAGTTCTCGTCTCGCGTGTCGCAAAGTTTTCTTAGGTTTCGTCCCGTTTCTTGCGCTAGACTTCTCGCATTGGTCTAGCGGGCCCGCATGTTTAAGGTCTGAATTTATTCCTACCTTTATTAAATTACATTTATTTAATCTCAACGCACAGAATTAAGATATCTTTAGTAAAGCTTCCAATGTGCTTTACACTTTTACATCTGATTTCATTCGGTCTTCATCATTGCTACAGTTAAATAAATGTATATTAATATTACGATAGATGTTGACTTGACATCTTTTCTTAAGGGTCACAGAAAGAAAGAAATTTATTGATTCATAGAGAAAGAAATGAATAATTTTTCTGAAAAGGAGAGATGCTTGGTAGATCTCTCTTTCTCTCTCATATATATTGGTAGAGGGTATATTCGTAACATCTAATACGGAATTATTACCTTATTTAGGTATTCTGTGTTCATAAGTGAAATTTCGAACGCGATTTCCCCCAAAATATTAAGTAAAATTCCAAAATAATGACATTTTTGTAAATAGAATCAGAAGACCTTCCAAACGATGTTACATGACCCATGCTGCCGTCTTCTTTGCAGGGGACACCAGGGAATGTTGTAGCAGGTTTAAATTTATCAAAATAATTAATATCCGTATAGAAATTAAAGTCTACGTGATTCCGTACTCTTTAGAACTACTTCTGTATTAATGTTTGAAAAAAATATCAAACTATGTGATGTCACACTCTACCAGAACCAAATAACAAGGATTAATATTTTCTCAATACTCAACTAAAATTATAAATAAATTGTGCGTATAACATCTATCCATATGAATAAATTTACGTATACAAAAACCTATAGTGAATGCATTTCTTACATAATTATATAGTAAGAACGGTTAGCTCATGAACATAAGATTATGTGAAGACGCGAAAAGTCTCGCTTCGAGTCTCGTTTCGCAAAATGTATTAAGTCTCGTTTCGCAAACGTATATGAGGTCTCGTCTTGTAAACAGACGAGAGACCTCGCGTCCAACCCTAATCACCTGTGCCCCCATAGGAAATCTAACCGGCACTCCATCATTACAAGGTGACAAGCGGAACAGTTCATTAGTTATTAGTTTCAAGTTTGTGTTAGTGAGCAGTGTACGAGTTGCAATGCCTGAGAGTAAGAAAAGGCATTAAGCATTCGTCTCCGCCACTTAATATAAGAAGATAATACGGGGATTCCAGTGATGAAAATAAACTAGTAATTGTTTTGTGGTGTTACATTTGTGTAGTTTCGTAATGAATTTGGTGACCAATGGCAGAGCTCAGTTCCAAAGAGATTTATCTAAGATATAATAACTGTCAAAAACGACGACATTTAAATGGTAAGATAAGAATACTAAATTTTCCTTTACGTTAATATAAAAAAAACAACGATTCGTTAAATCATTACTTCTATATTATCAATGTAATAGGTAAAATAACAAAGCACAAAATAATTGTAGACATGGCAGTTTAATTTATGGAGTTAAGTAAGTTTAGAACAATATCAAAACTGTTAAATTGATAATGCAATGAAATTCCTCTATAACATTACGAAAGTAATTTCAACCTGAAAAAAAAAATGTTGGTACCAAAATAAAAACTATATAATTATAATAATTAAGACACTTAATTTTAAATGACGTTACAGGATGTCTATAATTTATTCCCAATGTATTGAATATTACTTTCCCATCATTTATTTTTCTCTGCTAAACTCTACATCTTTCTAACACTTTCAATTTCTTAAAATCCATTTTTTCCTGAAGTGTGAATGTTTCCTCTTACCAGGTTGTCAATCATTACCAAGAATATGTACTCATCCTACGCGCTCAATCCTTTTTCTATGGTTAAAAGAAACAGTTACGATTTTAAAATATATTTTCCATACTTCCATGAGTTCCAGATAAACAATTTTGACTATACAAGTAAATTATTAATGAAGTTAATAAAGGTTATAATCTTCCCAGTCCCAATGGTTCAGTCGGTAACGACACAAACTTCCGGTTAGCAATGGGAGGCACGCGGGTCAAAGCCACGCTATCGACCATTCTGGCTGTGGTTTTCTAAGGTTTCCCTCAGTTTTACCAGCAAATGTGTACCTAAACTAAGGCTCTAGTCAATACTCTTTTTCAGCTCTACCCCGAAAAAGTGATCGCTGCGTGATGTCACCCTTCAGGCGTGAAGAGTTTAGGCCAAAGTTGTCAATTTAAACCAGAAAATAAAAAAATAAATAAAAAAAATCTGAAATTCCAAAGTGTTGTTCTTTTTGCGGTGATATTCTTATGCAAATATTGTAACATTCATTTGTATAAATAATAGATGGATATTTGTTTTATACCAGTTCCAGTTTCGCATCAACATGCTCGTATTTGGGTTAAAAGAAGGGGTATGTATTTCCAAGAAATTAGGAACTTCGGAAGAGGGGTTATCTCAGAACAATTTAGACGACAAGATTTCTCTCAGCTTCTCTCTGTTGTAGAGTTTCCTCTACGTCAATCAACTATATATATATTATAACCTTCGTTAACACATATAGGTCAAAGTAGTGTAAAGCAAAAGGCTTTTCTCGAGGCCAAAAAGCCACTTTATCCAAAACCGCAAAAGTTTTCCTACAGCTATCCAACCCCCACACTCCAGTTCACACAAGCCATAAAAGGCAGCATAAGTTGTAAACAAGCTTCCTTTCTGTTAGTCATCGATAATTTCGTTACTTTGGACATAGAATCAAGAGGTGTGGAGTGCGAACGAGGGATAGATAGAAGAGCGAGTGAAGGAAGTTCCTTTCACACAGTGCTCTTCCTTTGCTCCCAATGCAGCCCTAGAGAATCAGTGAGGGAAAAAAATGTAACAAGGGTTCAAGTAAGAGAGTTGCCAACTCTCAGAGTCCCTGTTTATATTGTAAACAAAAATTGATTGCATTTTTTATTTATTTACTTATTTTTCGGAGGGGGTATTTCTGGTTTAAGCACTGAAGTAAACTCATTAAAACATATATTGAACTCCCGCTTATCAGTGCTAATTGATGCATGAAACCAAAACACATGCATAATCTAAAATATGGCCAGTATACCTTAAAAATAAACTTTAAGAGGTTTTTAGTAAAGTGCAAATACGGTTTGTTTTAAATGTGATTTAATAAAAATACTACTACTAACTACTAAATAATAACAAAAATAAAATATGGGTTTTTAATTTTATTCTGGAATAGTCTTGTTTGCTATGCAAGCCATGTTGACATTCTTTTGGCAATTTGGCGAATCTTGGGCAAACTTTTTGGAATTTTATTTCCAGTTTGTGTATTTTGGCACTTTATTTCTTATCTTGTGGTGGGAGAGGGCATGCATAGATAATAAGAGAGTTCAGCGCACCACACTTTTATCTTAAACGTAAGCAAGCTTTTTTCTTAAATGTAATCGATCAAATTCACTTCAAGCTATTTTGAAATTTTGCCAAACACGATAAAACTTTGGTTGGAGATAACGGAATGAAATCTCACTGTACCCATTTACTACAGTCATTACAAAAAAAGGCGATAATTCAACTACACTAGCTTCTCACATGCTGAAAACACATAGATGGCTTTGGAATCAAACGTCACAAACTTGGGAATTCTTACTGAAATTCAAATCAGAGTACCCCGCTGAGATATAAATAAATTCTGAACATTTTCAATATTTGATGCATCGAAAACCTTTCCTAACGTTCACTAAAGTGGTTCTTTACAGCGACATATATTTCTTTAGAGATAATTTCCACAATCGTTGTAATAGCAGTGTCTAATCCATGAATTGTATGTGGTTTCGATTTAGGGTACAAAAAAATTGAATACAAAGATTATCATCTCAAAATCGTTTTATTTTCAAGGCCTCAATACAAATTTCATAGGCTGCAGCTTCCGAAGAACGCGTTTCAATATTAAGTCAAAATTTGTTACTTCCAAAATGTAAGACTGTGAAAGAACACAACTTAATTATGAAAAATTCTCCTATATTGATTAATTATATAAAGACTTGATTTGTTTATCGATCGATTCAATATAATTTATTAGATTTTTGAACACTGGGGAAAGTCGAATTATAATTGTGAAACATAGAGATAATAGTAGTTATGGAACAGAGAAGTGCTATAAGGAACTTACTTTTTCACCTGAGAAAATGTTAACTGCCCAGCATATGACGCCACAATCTGTTGACAGTCATATTTTATAAATAAGCAAGTGGGTAGAGAAGAATGTCGGTTCATAAGATCAAAAGAAAACACACAAGAGACTTAATGGTGTAAAAGGACAAGGTCATGACAGCGGATCATGTTAATGCAAAATGAGAAACTATCACGGTTAATGAATTACATAAAAATTGATAAAACTGTGAAATTGTTCAAAGATCACCACAAAGGATTCCAATAACCGTTTAAATCTACTTAGACTGCTCATTACTTCTCTTTGAGCAGAGAGTAAGCATTTGTTTTAATTAGAACAGAGAATCTTTGTCAAAAAGCAAAGGCTGTTCATAATATCTGAAGTAATGTTTTCATAAAAACTAGAATTAACAACATATTTATTTTCAGAATATATTATTATTATTTTATGAAGTACAGGACTCCGTGTAATGTTTTAACTAATAATTGTTGTGTAATATTGGACGCTTAATCGAATTTCGAAGACTGAAAGAGAAATTTCCTATATGCATTTGCTAGAAACACGTTACAAGAAAAATAATGAAATCGAAATTCTTTACACATGATACATTCAAATCAGAATTGCATCACAAAATAATTAAGGATTCATTATTTCTTTCATTTAAAAAAATTAGTGCTTGATATCTCTAATTAATTAATGTGCACTCAGATTAATGAAAATGCAGAAGAGTACATTTTAAGTCCAATTAGATGGAAAATATAGGAATATCGAACTAATATTTTCTAGAGAATTCAACTAAACATTCCTCATGTCGTGCTTGTGACTTATATTAATTTTGTGCTTCCATATTGTAAAACTTTTGGATTAAAAAAAAATCCCATCTGTCGTTATCTATGAATGCAAGTGTATTTAAGGACATTACTACAATTATGTTAGTAAAGGGAAAACTCACTGATCTTACTTCTTGGCCCATCGTATGTGCACTGAAAATCTCCTGGCACAAAAAGCACACAAAAACTTAACCAAAAATGAACTTGTATATGAACGCATGTGAACTTTATGTGAATCTACTGAAATAATGTCTTTTGTGTGCTCAATGTGTCTTTTTATTGGCTTCATACCCTTAGTGCATATTTTGTACATATTAAGTTCATTTACCGTAGTTAACATTATCTAGTGTTTATTTTTAGATCACTTTTAGTACATTTGTCTGTATTAAGTGAACTTTTTGTGCATAAATTAGGTATCAGCACATCAGAAGTTCATGTGTTGTGCACTAAAAACGTGGCATAGTTCATATTAATTTAACGAAAAGTTCATATATTATGCACTAAGAACGTGGCAAAACTGGAACATATTGTGAACTTTTTTTCGGGTTATATTGTGCACTTTAAGTGCACTTTGATTTTTCAGTGTGTTTCTTTGACTTAATCCACTCGTTGCTGAATTAGGTGCCATCCTTCATCACTGTTTGTGAAGACTTAATATCTTACTTGTGAAACCATTTAATATCATAATGATAATTATTAGGCCTATCTACTTTATTAGTTTTTTCGGAATAATAAACCAATTAGAATACAATATTCTAATACATGAGCCGGCGGGAAAGTCTGACAGTTTTTTAAATCGAATTACAAGGTTGAAAATTTGATACAAAATTATTTTTTCTTACAGGAAATTAAATGTCATTTATAAATGATAATGAAAAAAATGGATAAAAAAGTCTACCTATTAAAAATGACATCATCTAAATGACCACGTTGTAATATGATTTCAGAAACAGTCAGATTTCCCTGTCGGAACCCAAATATTAAAGGGAATCAGATTACATACTGTTCTTACATCTTCGCCGGGTAAATTTTCTTATGACTTATCTTGAACTCTTGTTTCATACTTCTCACCATGTCACTTCAAACGGACATTACATAGTCATATCAAAAGAAAGGTGTGAAATTATACATTCATTCAAAGTTCCATAGACTCCTATTCCAATGCAAATCCAAAATCACACCAAATGTGCTTTCAACTCTTACTAACAGTTTCTTATTGAATTGCTTACATTATTTTACAGAGAAACATTAAAACAGTTAACGCAGCTATAGTCTACACAAGACAATGTAAATTGTTTACTCTTACTGCACTTCCGTTCATGAATCTGCTGTAGAAACAGTCTGAAATATACTTCTTTGAACAATTTTTTTATATTTTGTTCATAACTGAAATACAAACAGATCATCTCAAAGCATACAATGAAGTAAAATATTTTAATTATAACATTCACTTTCGCCTTCGACATCTTTAACCGTTTCTATTAGGGTTTATTCATACAAATCTGCAGTGGCTTGCCACAGGCCACTACAATGGCTCCGTTAGCATTCGGCAATTTAATACTCTGTATTGCTAAAAGTGACTTGTTGTTCTGGCGCGCCATCGCCACAAAAAGTGGCCGTGTCTACGCAGAGCTTTAAAGTTGGCCAATCGCTTGTGCGCCTCTAAATAAATACGGTGCATTTTCGCATTTCTACCGTCCACACAATTTATTTTATCTTTATCTTACGGGCCAGTTCTAAAGATTGAGGAAAATGCAAATATAAATGTAAATAACAAACAACGAGAAGTAACAGCAAAAAGTAACACATATACAAAAATATACAAAAATCTTAAACAAAAGCAAAAGTGCATTCTTGTTTCTTTGCCGTATTATAAAAAACTGCTGCACCACAGATGATTGATTCTTGCAGGCCAGATTACAGTTTCTTGCCCTGAGCAACTGTTATATTCGAATTTATGCAACCCGTAACACTGTACTGTTTGCCGGGGTAAACCTACGTCAGGCAAACTAAAAAGGTTCGTTTACTTTGATCAATCTGGTAGTGAGGTAAACGCAGCTGGTTGCAGTAATATTCAACACAATAACTAATTTTCTTACCTTATGAAGTCACCGTAAATGTATGGTTTCTCGAGTTTCAACAAAACTACTAGATTTAACTGGTGAAAGGTGATTTTATAACAAACTACTAACATGTATCTAGACAAATTAATTTACTAGGAAAATCTACTGTCGACCGCGGCAGTCGTGTAGTCTGAACCATTAGTCCAGCGTTTCCAATGGTTTGGATTCTAATCCCGGTTTGGGCATGGATGTTTGTGGATTTTACAAATAGAATCGAGACGGGCCAAAGTCATTAGTTACTAAAATGGCCCAATAATATAGATTTTGTTTTACGAAAATCTATTAATTAGTATTGATGTAACATCCAATTTGGCGCATACAATCGAATGAGCATTAAAATCGATGTTACATGGAAAGCCCTTCTCTTGACATTTCGCTTGCAAGGTAGTGATGGCAACATCGTTGGCTTAGAAACCGAAAGGTCCTTGGAACGATTTAACCTTCATCTATTTTCCTCAGTCACACCAGGAAAATGACGGAATGGTACCTACAAACTAGACCTTGGTCGACTACCCTCCAAAATCCTCTCCCTCAACCTATCACAGACTAAGTCTGAGATACTTAAAGATCAGAAAATATATTCAAATTCACTTATTACCATGTAGCACGTGATAGCTCCTTACAAGAATAAATTTCAATTAAGTTGCAAGTTTCGTGAAGTGAATATTCACTAAGAAAAGTGACTTATGTAAAGCTGGTACTTATACTTACGTCTCAATGTATAAGTTCTTTACTAAATGAATAAGAAAAACCAAAGGAAGCTTGATAAAATGACCATGACGTCTTTCCTACTATCTTCTTACCCTATTTCACTAAGTACACAAAATAAATTCGTTATACTTTTTAAAACTTGGACACGATAATAGTCACTCCGAATGAGATTTTATATGGTGCCTGGAATATTTCCACGCTTTCTTTGTTCTTCTTTATGCAAGTTCACAGCAAGATTTTCTGAGGTGGCCACACTGACAGGTGAGAGACTTGGAGAATGATCCACACAAAGTGTTGAAACAGGTGACGCAGGATGCTATTTGCAACGCCTTCACAAAAATCAATGCACCTACAGGAGACTAACAGATGTGTGCACAGGGGCCCATGACACTTCCCAACAAACAAACCAACTCGTTGATTGCCTCTAAAACTAAACATTCGAAATCATAACCTCCACATCCTTCTTCTTCGGTCCAGCGAACACGTGAATAAAATCTGTGTATGTGTATGCAAAGCTACTTTATAAATAAAACTACCTCTAACGCTCCTAATTTGAAAGGTACAAATGTGATGCGTGAACGAAATGGACTAATATTTTTTGTTTTCACTTTTGTAGTCTGATCGATTAGTAACCTGTTTGAAACACGATCAGTTTATTTGTGTTGTCAACAACACAACAACCAATTGGTGAAGCTGCTTAAAGTGAGGAGATAATTCCCAATAAAAGGTTAAGATAGCAGTGACACAAAAGTCCTATTATGTTAAAATGCAAGAGCTTGGAATAGAAACATCAATCCATGTGATTCCTCTCAAGGAGAAGCATGAAGCGGAGAAATACATTAGCAATTTCTGGCAAAAGTTACTTAAAAAAATAATTGCGTCACATATCAAAACTCGTGAAAATGGTTAAGAAAATTCATAAGTTGTGCTGTTGTACAGCTTCTTCAGTGAATTCGAACTACTGTCACTTGTAGTTCAGTAAATGCCTACATACTGTCACTTGTGGTTCAGTAAATGCGACATACTGTTTGTTACTCGTAGTTCAGTAAATGCGACATACTGTCACTTGTGGTTCAGTAAATGCGACATACTGTCACTCGTCGTTCAGTGAATTCGAACTACTGTCACTTGTGGTTCAGTAAATGCGACATACTGTCACTTGTGGTTCAGTAAAGCTAAGGACACAAGGTAATCAACAGCACTTGTGAAAGGGAAAGAAATTCGAAAAAGTTACAGCAATTCAAATACTTTTGGATACCAATTAATGATTTATTATGATTGACGTTTTGTCCGAAACTAGGTTTATAATCCAAAGATCTTCGATTGTGGTTTGCCATTACCTTGCATCAGATGGAGAAGAAGCTCTAAGGACGGAACATACAGCTTAATGTAAATTACGAATGATTACATTCAATGTACCCTTACCAGTAATCGAATTCGAAACACCTTGATTGCAAGGCAATGTTCGAAACCACTGACACACTGGGCGAAAATAAGGTATTATAACAATCGACAATTCGACATATTGCTGGAAAGGAATTTATTATGTTTTCATCTCAAACTAACTAATCACATCATCACCTGTAATATATTTCCTTCGGAAGCCTCTCTTTTTATCTGCTCCATGACAATGTTCCGAAGAAGAACCAGTGTGGACAATGCATTTCTCCGGGCCCTCAAGAAACTTAATGAGGGGAAGGGGCAAAATTCCCTCTCCCCTTCCTTTCTGTTCATACATCGCCATCTTCTCAACAAAGGTTTCAAGTTCCCTAGTATTGATTTCCACCTCATTCTGAACACTGACTGTCCCTCCAATCATCTCTCTCTCTCTTTCTGTTGCCCCTGTTATCCAGGATTCCTGAGGGTGTTTACCAGCTGGGCTCTGTGATCACGTCACGCTGGAAGTTCGAAAGTAAAAGACTTCATCCTAACTCTCTCGTCCATCTCCTTCTACAGCACCTAAAAGGTTTGACCTTTTCTCATCAACACAAGAAAGTGTAGAGTCACAAGAAGTATATCTTCATCGTTATCTCTTTAAAAAATGAATATCTGGAATGAGATTAACGAAGAGTTCTTGTTTCATTTCATCATCAGTATGAATTCGATGGACATCAACAAAATTAAAAATATGGAAGATTTTTATGACCAATGCGGAAAATGAAGGTTGGTAAAATATTGTCATTGCAATTCTTATTTGCGTATATTTTCTCACAAGTGAGGATTGTGATTGGTATTTTGCTCGAAGGTAGGTCTATGACCACCGAGAACAAGGGTGAACCAACTATGGTTTTGCATTACCTTCTATCAAATGGAGATCACGCCCTTGAGCCTTAGACATTAAAATGGATTATTAGCCACTACACTGAATGATTCCCAACTGGGGAATCGAGCTCTGTGCGCTATAATTAGAATACGACGAGCGAAACCACTTATCCAACGAGGACACTAGTTATGACTGAGAAAGAATATGAAGATGTTGATTTCAGAGCTCAAGAAATCTGTGTCCTCCAATTAAAG
>JAGDQP010019935.1:2426-34083 GCA_022664845.1 Lepisma saccharinum | reverse complement strand
GCACCTTCAATATAGACTCTTGCCGACACTTTCCCAAATCGTTTTCCCTCCCTTAACCTGGCCTGAGTCTTAGATGCTTAAAGGCCATAATTACAAAAAGAAAAAATAAATTCAAAGAAGGTATGATTATGAAATGCTCAACCCCTTAAACCACATTAGAATGTTAACCGTTTCCATGGTGATGATAATAAATTTTGAAACAATAGGAATATATTTGATCCGATTGCTTTTAAAACTTCACATAACACTTTAAAGCAAGCGATTTTATCATATTAGAATGTTAAAACCAGTACAATTTATGTGGTAACGAGCCTAAATTATTAGACATACTTAACGTTCGCAGTTTGGGATATGGAAAATAGAGACGGAAGTCAATACTGAACAGCGGAGACAAAATACAGGCCGCTATGATAGCAGCAGATGCACAAATAGTGTAAAAGTTCAGACATAGATATTACGCTCCTTGTATTCAGTGGAACCTAGAGGGTACAATGGTAGAGGAATTTCCAACGCGGAAATATTTTAGGACAGTTAACTAGAAACGGTATAGCATATATCTGTGGTATTAAAAATATGTAATGTAATTAACAGACTCAGATATAAAGAACAAGATGAGAGATTGTCCAAAAAGATGCGTAATAAGGAAAATTATATGTGCGCATATGTGTGTGACGGGGTGCGTGTGTATCATGTTATTTAGTCAAAAACCACTCTCTCTACCGCTACATATGCAATGTCACATGCAAGCTTTGTCATATGAAGTTTCCACATTAATTTCGCGACGTGTTTAGAGGCCTAAGATACAGGGCACCGTGCGTTTTGCTGTCCGGAATTCTTGTTTATAGTAAAATGCACATATTGAATCTGTTAGCACTAATAACTTAATTGATACTTTTTTGTCTTTTAAAACATGTACAAATCTTGTTATATAAGTTTGGTTAGGTAAAGTAAGGTTAGATGATCTGTTTTTTTTTTTTCGGAGAAAGTTAATCTTTGTGTTGAAATAGATTTCTATAAATCTTGCTAAAAGTGAGTTACAACGGTAACTAGTAAACAATGAATTTAGAGTTTTGTTTTAATAATGGTGGAATAAAGAGGAATATACGTATCTGATGATTTGATCTAAGATTTACGTAAATTAGGTCTCTGGAGTTAAGATCTGTAATGCGGAGGATTGAGACCGGAAAGGGTAATATCCAATTAGAGTATTTGGATGTAGAATTACGACTGCTAATGGACGTTCTATAAGAAGAAAAGAATCTACGATATAGGTATGTAGAAGAAATATTACACGAAAACATAGTATAATAAACATGGTATTAATGGACGAAGATGGATTGATTTATGAAGTAGATTATCCATAATGTAGAGTTGTATATTAGAAATAAATTTTATATATACAGGGTGTTTCAGGAGGAAAGATACATTTTCTGGGAGGTGATTGTAGAGGACTACTGTCGGAAGAAAGTTCATATAAACACATGTGTTTTGACACTTCATTTCAGAGATATACTTTTACATCAAGGTTTTGCAAGGGTGACAAGCGATATCGGTGTCTGAAGCAACTAGAGGAAATAACAGTAAAAGTGAAAGAACATGTTTCAGGACACTGTAGGTCTTCGACGGTATTCACATTTGTCATAGCAGATGTTCGAAACTGTTTCTAGTAGCCTCCATACACTAACGGACCCTCACTAGCAATGATTGGGTACAATGACTAGGTACCTGGAGAATATTCCTCTTGCTATCCGCCAGCATATGTGGTATCATGCCACTTGACGCGCAGTGTGACCTGCTTGTTGAATATAGAATACTCAGGCTGGTGCTATGGCCCAGTTTAATGGCCTCAAGGATCTCCAGACTTAGCACCCATGGACTTGAGACTGGATAAAAGAGAAAGTGTACGAACGTACGCTGAACACACGAGTGAACCTTCGGGCTTGCATAACGGCTGCGGCGGACGAACTTCATCTTAAAAGGGAAGCACTGCGTTAATGTATCAAATCTTTGCTAGTGATGGCGTGCAATGTATAGAGACTAATGGAGGCATTTTCGAGCACCTGCTCTGACACTTGTGTGTGCTGTCGGTGACCTAGAGTCACCGTTGTTGTTGTGATTTTCTCTAGTGTTAGTGTTTCAGGCAGCGATATCACTTGTCACTCTTGCAAATCCTTTATGTAAGTATATCTCTGAAATGAAGTGTTAAAACACATGTTTACATGATTGTTTTTAATGTACTATTTCTGCACAATCACCTCCCAGAATATTTATCTTTCCTCGTGAAACACACAGTATATACCACGTACTACAGTATAGAGAAAACCTAAGAGAAAACTTTTGATTTATTACATTCTAACAGTTAAGTGAATTTGAGAAGGAAGCGAATTCATTTTGGGAGACGTGGAAAATAATTACTTTTACAATTTCCCCTACACATGGATAAGGAAAACCAACGTCATACGGAATGAACGTAATATAAATCCACACGAATGCCACTCATGCAGAGACACGAATTCATGTCGAGCTAGCGGAAGCGAGTGCAGGTGTTTTACTTTAAAGTCAGGTTAGATTTTTTAGTTTTTCATTACATTCGACAGATTATTTATTCCACCATATTTCGTGTTTGCTCGTTCTACATACGGAGACCACAGGAAACGAACGTGTCTTGTCTATTTCTGGCGGATAAGATCTGTTAACTCTTTGAAGGGCCTTTTCAAACATGCATAGTCTGTATGATACAAACAAATCTTTAACTGATATGCTCGTATTGTGGACCGCTCACATCTGTAGACGCGAGGGTGGAGTCGCAGCTTAATGAGGGGTAGGAAGATAGTATTCAGTATCCAATAGGATTTTTTTAGTAGCTGGGGACCAGGTTGCCAGTAGCATTTAATGAAAAGTAAGACAGTATCGCCGAGCTTTCTATCTCGTTCTTTCTATCTCGCTTTCTAGCTCAGTAATACTTATGAGAAGTGATGGTATATGCATTTAATTTTATATGAATTTTTCTGTATATTCATTTAACTGTCACAATTCTCTTGTTATTTATTGAAATTTTAGTAACATTTCAAATCGTCAAAATTTACCTAAACAGAATCTGCTTATTCTATGACGAGCGCTAAGGATGAAGGTGCCGGTAATTGTATCTGCAAAACCTAGAAAAAAAAGAGTTACCTTTTTTACACAAACGCAATTTAATCGCTCTGTAATCCAGACACTCTTCTATCGGTAAATGTGATCTTCCGTTCTAATTAGTCTCATATGCAAAATTTGGGAAGTTACCTGTGATGCGAGGTGCAACCTCCGTGCCATTCACTCCACCACCAAAACACTGGAATGTGACAACGAGTTTTATAGCTTCAGGCAAGTATACAATCAGAAATATATATACGTATATAAAACCCTTTGCCAATATATAACCCGTATCAAATTCAGATATATTATATGAATCTGTTTCCGCCTTTTAGGCATATGTGCCTCAGACCGGGATACGGCAGGGGAAACACGAGGGAAGGAATAGACCAGGTCCTAAGTTGAATGTACTATCCCGGTATTTGAATGGTATTAGAGGAAAGCCCGGGAAGAACAGTCAGTATAATGGCCAGCTGGTATCGAGCCCAGGTCTTCCAGAATGCGAATCCAACACTCTAGCAACTGAGCCAGGGCCGCATGGTTATGATGAGGCAGGCATTGACATTGTGGCATTCGACGCTGACACATCGCAATCAAAGCAAACTGAATACTAAAAGTAGTAAGAAAAACTAGATAGAATTTTTTTTAAAATGCATTCTTTTCTTAAACAATTCGTACTAAAAATTAAAAACATAATTTTGTTTATGCACCACTAAAAAGAACACCATGAGGCGCGCCAATTGAAGAATTTATAAAGTGACTGCATATGAGAGTGCGCCCGTCAATAATGAACTCTCGATAAACACTAACGCTGCTGGAAACGCTGCCCGCTGAAAGTCGCTGATGGCTAGGGAACTTCCCACTGCACACCGCGGACTAGCCAACACCCCTTTCACAGGTCTACAGATGTGAGCAGTATGCTGTACACGCAATTCTAATGCTTACCCTCTTAATCGCTTTCTTGTAAAATCAACACAATTAACAAACCGCGCTCTTTTCGTGTACTCTCCACATGTGTAGTGCATTTGGAAACTAGATACACTATTCCTTTCACCCGTGGAATTTTTGAAAGCAGGTTTCCAGAATGAAAACTGTTATTTTGTTAGCTTTGGGATACCTCAGACTTCCAAGAGACGAAGCGATATTGCTGAATATGAAACCCTGAGAAGGAATATCCAACTGTTTAAAACGCCGCCGATTTTAAAATAAGTAGATTGGTCGTAAAATGCACGATTAATTTTCCTGGGATCGCAAAGCGCATGGTATTCTGTGTAGTCGCAAAACGTACGGACTCATTAATTTGTAGTCTCGATCAGATTAACCAATGACACTAAGGAACTGAAAAAGATATTAATATAATCTCAACGATCAGTAGCAACAATGCATATCGATCAGAAACGTTAAATTTAAAATGACGTATTTATTTGTTTCTTCATATCTTCCGTTGCTAGTTCTACAAATGAAATATTAAATGGGCGTGGTTTTCGAGAAAATAGCCGCACACACACAAACACACACGTACACAGATGGGAACCTTTATTCTCTAACGTTATAGGTAAATTTTTTTCCTTCGTTTGTTTGTCTGATTTTTTCGTTTGCATCATTTGCATAATAAATTTTATTTGACTCGATATCTGAATTTACTATATTATAAATGACATTTCATAGTTTATCATCTGGGTGAAAATAGGTTACGTAGTTATTTTTTTGTAGTTTCAAAGACCCGTTACAATAGTGCTTAATATCGACCTTTAACACGAGGTGCTATTCTTTATCAGATTGTACTCTACACGTGTCCAAAATATTTTATCGTATGATATATTTGAGCAGCCTACTTTTTATTTGCAATTGATCAGGCGATAGTTCTGTACAAGAACAATTATTTCGTGATGAGTTGTTTGTGTTACGAAATTGAATCTTTTCTTCCATCAAAATGTGTTTCGAACACGACCGAATGAAGCTTAGGGAATACCCGTGCCTAATATTTAAACAGTACAGTATTGATTGCAAGTGAAAGTTCACAAATGCAAGTTATTTCAACATTGTCAATATACTCCATACCCAAATATAACTAAGTGAACCATTGTCTTACAAATACGTCTTATCGATAGCTACGGATTCGTCAAACCACTGAAAATTATAAGTTTCGTGGTAAGGTGAGTACAGTGCACAAACGTTCTCAAAGAATAATCGAAAGTAAAATATCTTTAGATTCAAGAATTAAAGGTTTCGAAGATATATAACAATATTTTAAAATATCTTAAATCTATGAAAAGAATAGTGTATTATCCTTTCCATTCTAAAATAAACCTTATGTAGTATATACGTATATGTTATATTCTATACTTGGTAGGTAAACAAACCCAGTATATAATTTCTGCAAATTTACTTCGTTGTTATCTCAGCCCCTATGCAAAAGATACAGTGTCAATTATTCTATAAACTCTTTACACGCCTGAAGGATGTTGTTCCTTGCCAAAAATCTTTCAGAGAGCAGGGAACCGCACGTTAGCAACAAGAGCACTTGCAGAACTTCGGTATTAAAAGTCCAGCGATTAAGATAATTTGTTTGTTCGGTTTGGGGACAGATCTTTCGGCACTTGGATACCAACTGTGACAAGATTACACACACACAGGATTAAACGACAAAGGTCACGATACTGCTTAAATGGTTCAGTGTTTCGATAGCCCTATTTGATGGTGTTTGTCTCTCATAGGTTTGGTACTTTCCCGGCACAATTGTACGCAGAAACCACCTAGCGTTTACAGTTTCGGAGTGCAAATGGCCTATTTATTTAATTCCTGCAATTTCAGTCATTTAAAATCGGTTAATCGCATTGTATGCTTATTGTTGCTTTTTGCTACTAACTTGCATTTCACTTCTGTCAAAGTAAACAGGTGATAATTGTTAGACTGTCTCATAAATTAGTTACTTGGACAGAAATCGTGTGCCAAGTAAGTGTGAGCTAAGATTACAACACATGTGTTGACTATGGGCATATTTTTAGTTGTTATTTCTTATCATAATCAGCACAGGACTTCAAGGACAGCCCATAAACGTTTTTCAGTTGGATTACATTTCAAATTTATCTAGAACAGTGATTCAAAATCTTTGGTACACATATTGCCTGCGGTAGGAATCAAATCATCTAAGGGCAACTAAGAAAAGTTGGATAATGGCTAAAAGACATGTACGTCAAGAGTATATCAATTAAAATTCCTGAAACTAGTTAAACGTTATGACGAATGGGGAACAGGGTTTCTTCGTTATTTAATCTAAAAAAACGCTAAATGTTACTCTATTGACAAAAGATTGAGATTCAGTTATGTAGAATTTTCGTTCCACTTTACAGAGGAAATGCGGCTCAGTGCGTGGGATATCATGAACAACTGGTAGTTTTAAGTTGTTCTTTAATCGATGTCAAGAACTTTGTTTCCACCGTAATTAAGGGTTTATTTTCATAAGGGCAAATTCACAAGAAGACCGATTTAAGAATAGTTGGGAAATTTATTGAAACATGCACCCTCAATAACGATTCTATCCACAGAATGGACAGCTTTAATAAATTCGTTTTAGAAAAGAGGTAACAAAGCTTAGTTTCAACGTTAGGAGCACGTTTTACACAAAACATTGTTTTATAAACAAAATCCAGCTTTATGATTTTTAAAGTGGTATAAAACTTTATTGAATATTTTATTTAACACAATACTTTAGTAATGTTTTGCGATGGTAAACGAATGCTTTCAAAGCTTCCTTAGGATGCACTTACTTCCCTAAGAACCAAGAAAAATAAACCTTCTCGCCATCATATTTTCACATACGCGTTATGTGTTCTTTTTGTTTATGAAATTTCTTTTTCTACTTGCACAGGGTGTTCAAAAAACAGAATGGTTTCATATGGTTATTATCGGGTTATGAGATACACAAGAAATTCGACATTTTAACACAAGTAAGCACAGTGGA
The DNA here is from genome assembly GCA_022664845.1 of Lepisma saccharinum. Lineage (NCBI taxonomy): Eukaryota > Metazoa > Arthropoda > Insecta > Zygentoma > Lepismatidae > Lepisma > Lepisma saccharinum. Next base: position 26,987 of record JAGDQP010019935.1, on the reverse strand, counting down.
ATGCCATTTGAAATATGGACGTATTGATATGTTCCCATGTATTTTTACTTGACCTAACGCAAATTTCTTTGCAGCTGGGATTTATGTCTTTGTGTTTGTGACAGTACCGAGGGGCCGTACCTCAGGTGGTAGAGTACTCAGAGGTCCTGGGTTCGATTCCAGTTGCTGACATCCTGATTGAGGATGTATTGCTCCATCACACTAGGTAGGTGCCAGGAAGGCTTCTTCAACTTCTTCCAACGTCCTGGCCCGTACCATATCCTGACCTGAACTATTGATGCCAAAAAGCCATAAAAATTCAAACTTAAATTCTGGCACAGCTCTGAAAATTGTTCACAATGTAACACATCGTCTTTATCACACCGAGAGGTTAAAGTGACTAACCATGTATTAATGACATATTGAGTTAGGGCGAATTGTATTGATCTTTATTGAACGCCTTTAGGAAACTTTGCCTCATGCGGAACGAACAATGATGAGAGAATTGGTGGAATGAAGAAAGTGGGAGGAACCAAGAGAACATCAGGAAAATCTATACACACAGTGTTTGTCCACATGGAACGAGGCGTGATCGAACCGGGGACCACATGCACTTCTTTTGGGTCGAATAATAAGGGCATGGACACATATCAATGTGTCAGTATTTCAAATGGCATCTCATTGTGCCTACTTGGCTTGAAACGTTGAGTTGCTTCTGTATCTCATAATCCGGTAATAGCCGTATGGAATTGGGTTTGTTTTTCTGAACACCCTGTATTGTTATAAAAGCGAGAACATAAGTACGACGACAGCAACACATAAGTCCGCTAGGTAGATGCGCGACTAGTTTAAAACTAGTTTTAGGCTATGAAGAAACTGAAGTGAATATATTTATTCCTTTAGGCATCTATGGCTCATTCCGGGATAGGTTAGAGGAAATGACCAAGGGAGGAATCAGCTAGGGTCTAATTAAAACGTACTCTACCCACATTTACCTGGTGGTATGTACCAGGTGTCACATAACGATCCGTTTGAGCAACACTATATTCCTACAGCTTATGGGGCAATATATTACTATCTGTGTCATATTTTATTGACATTTGAATATTCCTATATATTGTGTGAAGCAATTAAGCTGTTTTGTGTATAGTAGTGACGTTATACTTGCACTCGCTCCATGTACAGTGAAAGCTTAGAAGAAAACAACGCACACGGAGGTGTGAGAGACTGTGACATATATGTTCTAGTGTAAGTGGAGGCCCGGACTTTCGCACAAAAAATAAATTTTGTGGATAATTGGAGCACTTACAACTGACATTTTGTACATGAAATGAAAGCCTAGAATTCACTGAATTTTCAAACATATAAATTGTCAGTGCAGAGATTAGTGTAAGTTCAGACATTTGCATTTTTCCAAAAGCTAGAGTGGTCATTTCTCGCATAGAGTAGGTCAATCCTACCGTGGCCAGGAAATCGTAACAAGAAGTTTGAGAAGTGACATTTTTCATGTGTTATTTATTCCGTGATGTATATAATTTATACATCTATGTGGTTTGAAACTAATATTTTATGCTAAGAAATTAATAAAGGTAATTCAACCGAGCCGTCTCGATAGAGTAACTGTCTATTAAGAGTTCTTAATATTATTTCAAATGCTTTGGGTTCCAAATGTAGTAGTACGGAATACACGGTATTATTGATTAAGAAAGCAATTAATTCTAAATTGACTCGTAACAGTACGCATTGGTTGACAGAATATCGATACAGTACAAAGGCAAATGCCAGTCAGAAGTATACAAAGGCAATATTATTGGTTAGAATAAGCATCTGAGATATGTTATTACGTAATATGTTATCGAAAAAATGTATATTTCCGGACGGACAGAATGCGACAGATGTAATCAATTCAGTTGTGATAATACATTTAATAATTTCATGTTTCATGTCCATCTTGCGTGATTCAGCGTATTGGTATTGGTAAAATCAATATTACTATTGCTATTGCCATTAAGACTATAGAAGTGTTGAGTTGTTTATTTAATCCTGTATACCTTATATTTATTTTATCTTGCGTGTTCTAGTATTTCAGTGATTGTCGAATAAATTGGAATATATTTTGTGTGTTTTATGCTAAATGTGGTACACATTTGTTGATTTTAACTTCAAGTAAACAATAGTTATTTTATTTTTCGATGTATGATGGTGCAAATTCATGCTGAAACTTATTGATCATCGGAAGGAAGTCAGTATACATTCTTTTCCTTAACTATTGATGAAAGTAACGACAGAGAGTGGTACGTATAGTAAAAAAAATGGACGAAACTCTAAATTGTGTATAATAAAGTGAATAGCTCTTTGAAAAAATGAAGTATACGGATGGGCAGTTGTATATTTGTCAGTTAGTCAACGCTAATAATTTTAAACGTCCTGTTTCAAAATTTTCTTGTACGTTGACAGCAAGGACGGCAACATTTTCTTTTAAGCCATATTGTATATCTTGAAGGTAATTTCTTTTCTTTCATTCGTTAAGAAGAAAAGACATAATATATGGTAATGAAACTAGTCAATGATAATAGTCTGTTGTTGATCAGAAGTATAGTATATACTCAATATAAAAATCACATATTACTGCTTGTATCATATTCAGAGTTGTCATAGCTCAAAGTATTTATCGGTAAATCGGTGATGAAGTAAATATAATATTGAACACCGGATACATTTTGCTGCTTATTGAGGTATTCATGTGTACATCTGTTGTTCAATCGTACAAACAACCTCAGTCTTTGATAAATTTTGTGTGCAGAGGTTCATAAACCTGACGTGTTGTTTAACGTTTAATTATACGAACGTGTGGCTGATTTATTTCATTTTCTTTACAGTATGAAGATAGTCTGTATTCACTTGTCTTATCACGTTATCTGTTGACGAGAGAAACCAGTCGTGGTTGAGAAAGATCCAACATGTTTTATCATTGTGGTATTGGTGTTTCAATCCAAAGAATGCAAACGTCTAGTAATATTTCCGTAAATCAGGCTAACAATATTCGTAGATATTTGTGCAAAATAATATCAGTAATTTACTATTTTGAAATTAAAATTATTTCCATACAAAATTGTATCTGTCATATTATCAGTACATATGTCAATTTATTATATCGTATGTTAACTAAAGTTCTCTATAAAAGGAAGTTCTGTATCATTTCTTATTCTTTAATAATCTTCAGAAATAAATTGGAAGGTTGAGGGTTTAGTGAAATAAAATATCAGATTCGTGCATGATGTCTTTTTTTTTTAGAACAAAGTAGCTTCAAAAATGTTTTAGAAGTAATATATGGTAAGGGACAATTCTGCTGCTTCTCAAATCATTTGATGGATCTGAACTTCACACTCAGTCAAGGTTTGTATCCTTACTGGAAATATTCTTCATTTGCTATACTTTTCGTGCAAAGTATGTTCTACATCGAAGGTACAGAACATTCGATATCACCCTCGAAGAGACACTATACCGTTTCTTTTATCAGGAGCGACTGATCGTACATGGGAGATATTACAGTTGAGCTAACTCATAATGATTCCTCGTATCCTGGGAGACATTACTGTTATAGGTCATTGTTGGAAGTGAAACTAGGAACAAGTCTACATTTTCTTGGAGATACTCAACTGAGATTTTAGTATTTAATACAGTAAGTGATGGCGAGCAAGAATAGTAATGCTGTCTAAAATTAGTACACACACTACCTTAACGACCATTAACTCTTAAACGCCACAACAAAAAGTTTAATACAACTGTAGTAAATAGTACGTTATAGCATTATCAACAATCTGCCACAGATACATAAAAACCTGCCCCTACAAAAATTACTCGATGAATGTTAATACCCGAAAAGTTTATATCGATTAATAATAGACCTCTACGCCTTGCAGCTACTTCTAAACTTTAGTCAATGATGCAATAAGTTTAAGAGATATAAACGGTGTATAATACAGATGATAACTTCCTCATCTTTGCGGTCCATCCTTCGTAAATATAGCAGTCACATATAACTGATAAACTATTAAGGAATTAGTGCATTATGCAATTACAGACGTAAGTTGTAATTTCATAATGGCTATACACGAATTGATGGTTATATATAGAGAAATCAATCCCAAACGACACAACGTGAACACTGTTGCGTCCAAAATGAAGGCAGTATTTCCATTGACTCAAATACAGAACCTGCTATTAAACATTGCCATTATTTTCAGTTGTTTAAACAAAAATGATGTTCGTTTTTACACGAAATACATTGAATTTGATATTATATGTAAAATATATAGCGACTTGTTTCTTTCTGTAAAAAGGGATGGAAAGTAATAGAAAGTTTTAATAAAATTACGAGGGGTACCGAAAGTAATACCTGTTAGTCCATAACTTCTGTAATAGAAAAATGAAAGTATTCCCACTTTGTAGACCAATTCTTCATTTACAAGCTTGTACTACTCAATAAAGCCTCCATCAGCAGCGACACAAGAGAGCACCGTTCAACCCACTTATGGAAGACACTTCGGAGAAATAATATTGGTTACTTCCTCACCCAGCCTCTGATCGCATCTTCCACTTCACCGGTATCATCAGTCTGCCATCTCCGAAGGTTTACCTTCATTGCAGTGAACAAATATAATGGTGCGAGGTCGGAGCTGTACTCGGTGGGGAACCACTGTCCACTCCATTTCTGCAATAGCCTGATATGTTGCAAGCGAGGTATGTGAGACTCACTTTGCACACACTTTTCGGTATCCCAGTTGTTTCATCATCTTCTGTACAGTATTGCTCCACATTACAGTTCGGATTACCTCCCTCCGACAGGGAGACGACGCCCTCATCAAATCATTCATGTTATTTTGTTTTCTTCTGTTACAGCTGTCACTGGTCTTCCACTCTGAGGCTTTTCTTCCACACTCCTTTCTTACCTCTTAAATATATTGACCCATCTTCGGACATTACTCCCGTCAATTGTCCCCTCACCATCAACGTTTTTCAGCCTTTCACGGATGTTGTATCTGGTGGTAGTGCATTTCTGCTGTCAGGGCCTCGATGATAGCTTTTGTTCATGCTTCACATCCAATATCTGCTTAACAAAACTGTGAAAACATACACGAACATTCACTCTATACGCTGATAAAGAGGAATTACCACTAGCAACACATACTAATATAATGATCAAAAGACATTACTTTCGGTATATTTCTCATCTGAACTCAGAAGATTAATGAAACTGATCTCTTGAACAAATATTACATTATACTTTCCTGTATCTTCTTTGTCTTTACTTCCAGATGTACAATGTTTAATTACTTTCTGTATAACCACATTAAATTAATATTAAAATAAAAAATGAGTGCTTATTTAGTATAACATACTATTTGCTTCATTTCAGGTTTAGTAAGAAATGATGGAAATCACTTTGAAACCACAGCTATTGATCATAGTATTAACATTAACAACAGCGAGACATGCAAGCAGAATATATTATAAATCACTGCAACCTGGGACACGTGGTAACATTCATTCTTTAATTAACACAATATTAGTGCATCTTTGTACGGATCATCAACAGACAAGTAATTTTATCTTACTTGCTACTCAAGTAAAGTTGAGAACAGCAACATCATTAAAATATAAGTTGCATGAGACATGCAATGTACCACTAGCAATAATGGAGCCAACTCATTCACATCTGTTCGAAAGAAGAATAAGTTTTGAAAAATTGAAATTTGAAAGAAAGGCGTCACATATAATCTTGATAACTGAAGAACAGAAATATGTAGAGAATCTACTTCTAAGTGTCAACTATCGCTCAGTCTGGAATAGTGAATCTAAGTTCATTGTTCTAGTAGAAGGAGAAAACAGAATTTTAGCTTCCACTATCTTGAAGACATTTTGGAAGTTGAAGATACTGAATGTTGTCGTTATTACTGAAAGTGAAGAGAAAGAACACATGCTCCAAGTAAGTTCTTACAATCCGTTCACAAAGGTAATAACTATTCAAGATGTAGCTATCGAAATTTTCTGGGATAAAGTGGTCCAAAGTAATTATATATTTCCTGATAAATTGAAGAGATTTTACAACTATACTTTCACCGTATCAACATCAACCAATCCTGTATATTTCTACAAAGATAATGACAAACACTCCTTTCGAGGATTGGATTGGTTATTCCATGATATTCTGTCCCATCACATGAACTACAGTTTTACTGTCACTATTCGCAAATCTAAAGGAATTCTACAACCGAACGGAACATTTTCTTATGTTCTTGGAGATCTATATGAAAGGAAAATTGATTTTGCACTTACTAGGTTCACGCTTAGTCCGGAACGGATGCTTGCTTCAGATATGACGGAACCAGCAATGGTATCGACTATGAACTTTGTCGTTCCTAAATCGAAACCCTTTCCTCAATGGAAGGCATTGGTTTTACCATTCGAATGGATAACGTGGATGTTCATTGTCTTCGTCTTACTTTATGTCCTGATATTTTGGATAATACTGACCAAGTACTGGCTAAAGTCTGAAGGACCTGATGGTGTTATTGAAAACATTGTATACGTTTTATCAATTTCCCTACAAATTTCTGTTCCTCGTTTACCTCGTACGGACCTCTTCCGATCTACTTTCTTTTTGTATGTTTCGTGCTCACTAGTCATTAGTACATTGTATCAGGGATCTCTTGTGGATTTATTAACAAATCCTCGGCATTACCCAGAAATCGACACATTATTACAAATTGCAAAGTCATCTTTATTTAAAGTTTGCCTTGGAACTCACTGTGAATTAATAAGAAATTCATCGAGTGAAGTTTTGAGACAGATGACACCTATATTACCTATTTATTATAAAGAGGTAAATGATGTGTTAGATAAAGTTGCATATGAAGAAACATCAACCGTTCTTTATCATTATCTACCTCTTCAATATCATATATACGCTACATATTTTACCTCCAGTGGAAACTCTTTATTACACATTGTTCGGGAACCTGTTCTTACATCTCTAAGGGTATATACTTTTCCAAAAGGTTCATCACTTCTCTCCAGGTTTGGTGCATTCTTTTATAAAGTGTTTGAAGCTGGTTTATTAGAGAAATGGAAAGACGATTTCTTATTTGATGCAAAAATAAAAAATGTGTTCAAATTTGTACTGGATGAGATTCACGTAAACATATCTCTTAGTCATATTATGCCAGTATTCTATCCATTGGGTTTTGGAATTGTCTTCGGGATTGTGGTGTTGGTAGTGGAATATATAGTTTATCATGGTTTTCACAAGCGTTGGTGATAATAATGGAACACTTAGTTGATCATGGTTTTCAAGTGTTGCTCCACTAAGAACAATCGTTCATAAGAACGCTGACACATTAGTGAACGTTAGTGCCTCATGAAGCTGCATTTATACACAACGGATGTATGTGTCTTTAAACAGACATCGCAAAATGTGCATCTTTCATTCTCAAATCAGTGTAAGATACCAGTACATTTTGGAGGAAGATGTCTAATACATTACAATTAATTTATAAGACCATAATAATGAAATCAAAAAGATTTTTCATTATCTATAACATACCTAACATACATGAACAATTATGGAAGTATTTTCATCACTGTAGAAAATATTTGTGACCTTGATGACATCAGCTATAAAGAGCCGATTCGTTTCTCTTATGTGGTAGTGGATTATGCATCAATTTAATGTAGCAGTGACTTTATGTTTGTAAAATAAGAAAATAGTTCTTTAACATATTGTTACATTATGTTAAATATGCACCGAGCAGCTGTAACTCAGTTAGTAGACGAATTCGATAGGACCTGTGTTAGCCCCTTACAGTGGCCATCCTGACTGTGGTTTACTCAAGTTATCCTCAGTAACAAAAGCTTAATCCTGTATTCGTGCTTCGAAAATAGGCCTTGGTAGACTTCTTTCTTACATCTTAACCCCACTAATATTCTGGTCGTGCCATGGTTGCATAATGCTATAAACGACATTTAAATTCTACGAGTATTAAACACGTATGTAGACTACCAATTAGAAATGTCCTTGTATGTCTACATCCTATTCAAGAAAAGAAGTTCAAAGAGGTGAGTGTCTAACAGAAAACAATTAAAACAGCCTTGTTTAATACAATGTATTTATAGGCAGTGGGAATTTATCCCCAAGCTTCGGGGTAAGACGCTAGTTGACCTTTTCCCCGCCACATATATGACTTATGTGTAGTGCTGCCTAAGCAAATACTTTTCAGTAAGAAGTACCCAAGGCAAGTGGATTTGCTCATCTGTCATGGAGTTTAGCCCGATCCTAAACTGTTTATTGACAACGAAACAGTTTTAAGGAAAATTAAAGATGTATTTTAATTTTAAAATACTTGCGTCGTCTTCAGGTGATAGATCACGCAACATTCACTACAGCCTCTTTACAAGCATACTGACTAGACCTTTTACAACAGTTTTGTCATCTAGGATCATAGTTATGAAATTACACTACTGGAGCCATCATCACCTGACAGCCATCTTCCCACAAAGACTCTATACTATACACTTGTGAATTCTGTGTGTAGTTTCTGCGACAAAATAGATTACCGTTATTGTTAATATGTTTTTCCTTGTGCAAGTTTCATCAATTTAATAAACGGTTTTTATATTTAAAGCCACACTGCCTTGCTGCTTCAAATCGATTGAAATGGATATAATGTAAGTTTCTATAGCAGTAAAGCATCAGAAATTGAACTGTAAATGTATTAATGCACTTGATGAAAAGATAACTTTCTCGTCCTCTCCCTATTATCCATATTTTTGTGTGCTACTTGCTGATTCTGATGAGTTATTAAAAACATTGTGTGAAATTTTATACAGTGTAACGTGTGATACACATATAGATGATCCTATATTCCCAGAAGAGTACAATATGTTTTCCATACGCTACAACAGCTGTTTCAATTCAGACTTACGCAAACAAAATGTCTTGCACCTAAGATCAAGAGAGATACGAATTTTAATCTTAATTTATTTATCGACCAACATGAAGGTAAATTTTTAAAATATAAAAACCTGAAAACTCACGTAAAGTAGAAAACTAAACTCTTTAATAATATTGTTTGTTTATTTTCTTTTATGAACTTACATTTAAGTGGATAGTTAACAACTAAAGTTTTCAATGCAAATTAAACTAAATATCTAAGATGTAGAAATCTAACATTGGTTATTAGCATATGTTTTCAAGGGAACAAGAAAGAACACAACATTAATGACATCTCAAATTATTCAATATTATTACAATATCCATGTCATTATCGGTATGATCTAACTAACTAAAGTGTTTTGAGCACTCTCAACATTGGCGTATGAGCGTGTGATTGACAGTGTTGGGTTAGATACTTGATTTTTGTACCTAGGTACAGGTACTAGGTACTGACCTTAAATTGTACCTAGGTGCAAGTACTAGGTACAAGTTGGTCAGTGTACCTAGGTACAGGTACACGTACTGATAAATGTACCTAAGGTACTTTTTAGGTACTTTACCCAGTTACTGCTAAACAGTGCTGGAGATGATATGAAGAACTAAGGGGATGCTGATTGACTAGAATATTACTCCTATATCTTTACCTGTAATAATAATAGTAATAATAATAATAAACACTTATTATTGAGCAATATAGGTTCAGCCAAAGTGTGCTGTGTTATCTAACACTTGTTAAAAATACGGAAATTTTCATGTACCACAGTGTATATTAATAATAGATAAGGAATATAAATTCCGGAGACTTTCAGAATTACATACAAATGAACTGTAGAGGTTCAAACATCCAATACAACTAACGGTAGAATTGATGCGTCATGCTATCCTCAAATACTTTAAAATTGTTCTCTATCAAACTTCGCGTATTTCAAAATTTTTCATTGGGTGCGCAAGGGATTTCTCGAAGGGAACAGGTGATTTGAAGATATTCTCTGAAGAAAAGTCGCGAACGAATTATTGTTACCTGCTAAGAAGTCATTTCGACTCACCTTTACTTTAGAAAATTTCTCGGAACCTCTCTTTCCTTTGGGAAATCTCTTGCACACTCAATGTTCGAATATGCTCTATTGTAGATGAGGTTACCAGTCTTTGATGATAACTTGTCATCGGATATACAACTAATTATATTGCAAATTTGAAGCTGTAAAGTACATCTCTCACTCTTTCTGAAGCCTGTATCACCGAAACACGGCGGAATTTCCACCCAGATGATGAGAACTTCTTACATCCTTTTCTTTCACTATGGTTCGGGGTGTCCTCAAATCCAGCAACATTAATTTAGATCATTTCTCGACATCATATGATGATGCAAATTTGCACAGCGACGTAAGTCAAGTGATGACACAATATTTTATTGTTACTTTCTATATATTTATATATTTTAAAAGCATACTTTAATGTTTTTAACATTATCCATAAATACTAGCCTGCAACACATTTGCGGTCGGCTGGCTGCAGAAAACTTTATTATCTGGGTTAAAAAAAATAATATTTTTTTAAAGATATAGTTTTCTTAAACAATTCGTACTAAAAAGTAAAAACAAATTAAGCATGATTAAAAAGAAAAGCATGGGCCAAGCTCTCACTTTATTAGCGTGCCGCTTGCCTTCTGTTTTATTCATGCATAAACAAAATTAATTTTTACTTTTTAGAACGAATTGTTTAAGAAAAGTATGTCTTTACAATTTTTTTATTAATTTTTGCTTATTTGTTATATATTGTTATCTCTTAAAATTTGTCGGGTATTATATTACCACACTGTATAAAGTTTCCAGTGTGTCATAACTTTTGTTTGTCATAACTTTGTCAGAACTTACGTTTTATCAACTTACTGACAAGAATTAGGTTTCTTTTATTAACCTGAGTATTTTATACATAAGATAGAGATAATGAGACTATCTTCTTGAGTTTGTAAGAATCCACCATTCTTTCTATTTGAGACTGAAAAGAATGCTCTCTATTGTTATGAAAATCTACATCTCAAACTAAAATTTCGTAGCGTTTCAGATGGGTACATTACTTTTGTGAGTGAAATTAGATAACGCAGTAATTTGATCGTAATATTTATAAGTGGATGTTGCGATTTTTGGGATGGTTGTTGATATATCAAATGAATGTATGGATTTTTTAAGATAACCTTGTGCTGTGGTACATTTAGTTCTAGTTCCTAATATCATCTGTTGTAGCTTGGAACCTGAGCTCACACTTGTGTTCTACTTTGTACGATGGCAGATAATTATTAGCAACCTCTTTTCTAAGAGACGAGAAAAAAAATCCTTAGTTTTATAAAGGAAGACATGCCTGATACACATGTGTAAGACTTGGAATTCCGAACTCCTTATCTCAAATCTAAGAAGTGTGTTTTCTATCAATAAATAAAACTAAAATAGATAATTCGGGGGGAAATATAGCATCCATTAAATTCTATTTTATAGTTCAAACACTTTTGTGGCACTAGGGAACGCCATCTGCACGCAAACGAACTATTTCCACTCCTTTTTCCTAGTGTAAAATTATATTTCCTCCCTTCAAGATTTTTTTTATCAAGATAAACTTTAGAAGTAAGATATGTGAAAACATACAGCTTTCACTTCCAATTATTTGATTCATTTTTGGACTTTAGGTATCGATGACTCACGCTAGGATAGGGTAAGGGAAAGGAAACAGGAATGACGACTAAGATCTAGGTTGAAGGTATCATCCCGGCATTTGCTTGGTCAGACTAACAACAACAAACTAAAATACCGAAAAATATCTCAGTCAGGGTGGTTGGTCGCTAGTATCGAAACCAAGACCTCCCGAGTGTGAAAACAACGCTTTACTAACTAGACCACGGCCACCCGGCACTTCCAATGTTGTTTAGTATATCATTAAAAAAAATATAAAAAAAAATAATAAGTAAGTGATAAACCCAAGTAAATTGGGAAGTGAACACACAATGTAAAGGAAGCTCCTAACATTAAATTAATTTTCAAAAATGTGCCAAATTTTAGGTAATAAAATACTACGATACAATGATTTGAAAAATAAATAATTCTTTAAAAATCTATGAAGCGGTATACCTGCAATGTTAAACTCAAGTTACTAATGCATTAAAAGTAGCGCACGTCTGTAAAGCTCTTGTGATCCACATAGTGTACTTTATTCCTAAAAGGGTTACAAAAGAAACATTACATCAAACGTCATAACCAGTTAGTTTTGCTGCAGTGTGTCACGATCTGTCCTTCAGTTAATAATAATTAACAAATAACTAAACGAAGCAGAAGAATAAATGGCGTATTAAACATTTAAACAATGTTTTTAAAGTAGAAAGTAAGCTTATATTTTTGTTTTAAATATGGCTGTACTTGCATTCATTCCACATTCCCTGCCGATAAGGGTTTTTTGTTACTTTTTTATTTCCGAAATTATCTGGAGAAAATTTTACTTTATCTGGATTGTCAACGTAAGTTTTTGATGTGGTTTGGTTTTCGTGCTCCGTATTTATGTGTTAGTATCTCTAGAAAGTGGCATTTTTGTGTTTTGATACTTTGTCGCTTTCTTGACTGCTCAATGGATTACTGTTATTTTTCTTCGTTCGTATGTTCTCGTGATCAGCTTATTATTCTCTTGCCTGCTGTATATCGTGCATTAAAACAAACTTTTATTTTTGTCTCTCATCGGCCAACAGAGTAGCGTTGGAAACTCATCTATTTATGAAATTTTTCTTGTCTCCCGCTCATCTGAAAGTGTTCCCACATTCTGTATAAAACCGTGTAGTTTGAAATATGGAACATTGAGAAACAAAATTGGATGATTATCATCAGTACGTCTTGAAGATAACTTAAAAACATGTTTGGTTGCTAGTTCATGTGATAAATGGTAAAACAACCTGTATCTTTAAGGGAATGTGAGAGTGCTTAGGCTCGGATCTATTTTTGTACACTTTTGTGTAAAATGAAGAGAAACACAATAAGAATATTAATCGAGTTTGGTATTTGGGTTTTAGGTTTGTTCCGGTGTAGATTTCCCGAGGTATTGGATTCGAATCTAGGTTAGGGCATTCCTCATGAAATTCTATCCTTTATGCGTTGTTACTGTAGATCCGAGGATATTGTTCTTGGTAATAGAGTTTATTTGGTATTCTTCATTCTGAATCTCATCGATATTGTTTGATTAATTTAGTTTTCGATAAAATTATAATTATTAAAAAAAAATATCAGCTTTTTCTCCGAATTTGTACATCTTCATATTGTGTTTGATTCATCGTCTTCCTTGATATTCAATCAGGCTTCTTTGTAGTTGATCTGTGATTTTTTTGTCTTTTGTGAAATTTAGTGTCTGGTCCAGTGTAACAAGTTTATTTAGGTGACTTAGGACACTCGAGAAATACCTTGTGCTAAGCCTTGCTGCATGTGGACAAAGGTAAGAAATGATTTTCATGGGCTTTCTCACCAACGAATCTAGGATAAGATGATCCTTTCTTATATAAGAGGTGTGTATGTGTTTGGGGGTCAAGTTGATTAATTATAGGAATTGAACTAGTGAGGCAAAGAAATCTATGTTAGAGTAGTGATACAACTCACCAGAGATCGTACAGTACATATGACACTATCATTGGGTATTACTTCTTGGAACCTGATCCTAAGAAATTTATTATTAGGACTGCCAAGTAATATATTTTGGTTATCTCTCTGTACATAACACTTCGCTTCAGATAGCCCAGTGTTACTTTAATAATACACCTCTCTTTAATTACGCTACAATAACTAGCCATTGTTTCATATGTTGGAAACATTCACAAAAGAGAATGATAGTCTTCAGATAATTTGTTGTTATGTAAATATTTTGGTTTGCACCTTTCTATAATTAAATACGATGTGAAACATTTAAACAGTGTACTATAAAACTACGTCTTGCTTTGTAATATTACTTTAGATGCCATAGATAGCACTCCCTTATACACAAATATAAATTAAACAAAAGATTTTTAAAGATTTTTTTTCTACGTTAATTTTAAACCACAATTTGGCATTTATTCTCGTCGTCCACAACACAGTTAATGAACTTTAAGTATTTGGATATTACTTCCCATTTGTAAGCAAAACGTAGTAGTAATGTTACATCTCAATTCCGCATCCTATTAACTGTTTTTGTTTACTTATTTTATATCTATCAACGTTATGTACACTAACACTTGCACTTCTTCATTGAGCCATTTTATTTGGCAAAACACGCATTGTAAACAAAATGAAAAAAAAATATAGTCAAGGCGTGAGTAGTAACGGAGAAGAAAAAGACGAAGAAACATGAGGCGTGTGATATGTAATATGTGGACGTACTGTAATACAAACCACACAAGAAAAACAGCAGGTTTACCAACTACCAGTAGAATCATGAGGCTAAGTACAACTGAAGAAGAAGTCATGCCGGGTGACTTTAATAACTGTAAAATTTCGTTTCAATACTTAGTCACTTTCCTTTCGCGTACCTCTCGCAAGGGGGTAATGAATGGATCCGACGGTACAAATAGTAAATACGTAATTTGTTTTATTGTATAAATCTTACCAGAAAAAGCATTCTCTATACCGCTTAAACTTATTAGATGTGTCTTGAGTCAACTTGCTCAGTTGTCCCATAGCAACAAAAGCGTAACGTATAATGGCTGAGTCATGTAGCATTACTTTGTGCACAGTTGGTGCCGTGGAGTGATAGAGGTATTTTAATTGTTTCGTCCCTAGAACATACGTCCAAAACTGTGATTCTTTCATAGTATTGGGTGAGGCTTGCAGCCCGCACTTTCCATTCACACCAACTCGTAAATTCTCCGCTTTTGCCAGTATCCCTCTGTATAGTTGTAGACTATGATTCGTGTAGTGATCAATAACTACTAAATTTGTGTATACGGGTTTCCTGAAGGTGGGTGGGTGGGTGGGTGGGTTGTGCTTGTTTTAGTGTTTATTTACTATCTACAACCATAAGACTTTATCCGGTTTAGTGGGGTGTGTCTCTATGTATCCACCTCCCACCAAGTTCTAGGTGTCTGTATAAAACAGTGCCTCTTTATCTGTTTGTAATTGCATGTACTTGGTGTGTACACCTTTTGTCTAGTGGGTTTCTGCTATTCCTTTTTATGAATTTTCTGTATGAGTTTAACAATTTCAAGAATTATCGCTAACTCCAGTTAGAAATCCATTTTGGATCCCGTGATTTAGGTTTTTGTGTCTTCAAATTCTAAGTATTTGAATGTATCGATTTAATTGTCACTCTCCTCTTTATGATACAGTACTGTTGCTTGACCTATGCCACACTAGTTGTGGCTTTTTAATTATTTCACAAACATGCAGTAGGCTATAAATGCATTTGAACGCACATTTTCCCTATTTCTATCTTGGTGACATTTCTTGTCTGATATGCAATATTTCAAAATGGGACACACACGGGCAGGATATTCTGTTTGTTTCTGCACGAACAACTCATGGTAAACTATATATATTCATATCGCGGATATTATATCTAGTTTTCCTTTATTTCGTACCTACTCACATTGTCCTCTCACACTTTCATTTTCTTATGCGTAATCAGTACATTCGCATTTTAACAAATTCTTACTCCACTTGATACATAAAGCTGATGGCAATAACGCTATAGTCACCGTGGTTCAGTAATACGAATGAGCAATTAATATGGTCACACACACCATTCTATTTCACAGTTATGATCAGAATCGATGTATTCAGTCATCCTGACGGTCTCTTAGGCCTTCTCCCAATCCTACCCTCAACATCACAGTTTCCGGACACCTCAACTTTAGGCAATCATTGCCTCACATTATCATCTTTACTGTTGAGCATTTTGGGAAGTACCGTATTAACTAATTTTTATCCCATTGTGAAGCGGTAAGTATATATGTGGTGCGCCATAAGATCAATACATTTGTCCCCTATTACAGCATTCTGCTATGTTGAAGGAAATATAATATTACAGGAATAACAGCGTATTGACAAAGTACTTTAAAGTAATAAAGAACACAGCTACCAGTCGCGAACAATGTATCTTCAGCTGAGATGAAAGGGGAAAATGAAGATTCTTCCTTCCTTCATTAAAACATATTCAACATCTTTTCACGTGGTAATTAGAACTCATTTCTAAATAATGTTTATGATTCTAGTATTGATGTTATAATCTGACAAACAGTGGCGTAAAAAACTTTTCCTGCGTCCCCTTGCTACCTTTAGTTGGTGCGCCCTTATCATTAAAAATCGTAACTCTGTATCGAGTGCTCTGCGGGACTTGCTGGGGGCGGGATTTAGGCGACTGTTGCTAGAACTAGATAATAGTGGTTTGACAGTTATTCTAAACTTCAGTCTTTCCTCATGACGATACAAGGATTGTCATAGCGGTCGTCTCGGACGTCATATTTTACGTAACAGTTGATTTGTGCCTAGATAGGAAAGAATTTGAATATTGGTTGTTTATTAACATGGATCGCAACATGATCAACTTGTGATAAGCATCTTTTAACAACGAGGAAAAATAGAAATAGCTATCTAGCTCTATGTCATACGGAATTTTTAAGTTCACCGACGTGAAAGAAAAATTTTTGTCGCTATTTTATTTACGCGTATAAAGCTTAACAATATAACAAATCACTTTCCTCCATAGAGTCTGTTTACAAGCACCGTTCTAAGGAAAACACGGAGAACCTGTAACTTCTCTCACCTGGCACATCCGATTATTGTTTTCACCTGTTTATTCACGAGTGCATTCTTAATCCAAATCACTATGAGAGTTTCTGGAAAATTCCAACAAGGAATGAATGAATGCATTTGGCACTAATCGTGCCTTTCAACCAATCAACTGTGTATCCACGCTTATATCATGTTAAACACGAAATGGTGTTACAAGGAATATCAGATGCCAACGATATAATACTAAGTTGTATCGTTGCCAAAAATCTTCTTCCATTTTATTTCCATCTTGGTCAAAAAGTGACACCAGTAATATATGTTGAACAAGAGAAATCCGAGAGGAAATAATATGACTGCTCCCAAATCAACAGCTCCTTGTCGCCTGCAAAGTGACGAAAGAAACGTCATGGATCTTTTTAGCCAACGGTGTTTCCTTTTCTCCATGAAACGAAGATATCTTTGTTTCTGTTAAAGAAAACAAAATATTAATATTGCTTCAAAGCTGTATTTATACAGTAATGTTTGAAATGGTGTTAGTATATTAAACTTATATATTCTATATTTTGCAATGGCATTAGCTTAGATATGTAAAAATAATTGACAAATACGTAGCAAACGTTTCACCAACCATTCTACAACATCATTGTATAATAACGCATTTATTCACTTATCAAGATGAATCTGTGTTTGTCTTTTCTATTGCTTTAAAAAACTTTAATTTTCGGTTAAAGAAGATAGATGCAATATCACATTTTGAGGGACTATCTTAAGATACATATATGGGAGTAATTTTCGTATAACCTTTTTTCTTTCAAATATGCATTGCTTCAAGGCATACCCAGCATAATTTCTAAACTTTTACAAAAGCATTTCGAGACAAATATTCAGCAAAAATTTCTCAGTAAGACTCAAGCAAAATGTCCTCAAGATTAATTCAATCATAATACTTTTTTGTTCTAATTTTATTTGCTATAACACTCAGATTATTCTAGTTTATCATTTATTAATTTTGTAATATTAGCAGTTTAAATTATCGAACCCAAAATATAGTAGATCAACAATCAAGGACTTACACGATTAGGTAGCATTAATCACTAACTGCAAATTGAGCTCAAGAGTATTTAGTACGAGCTTTTATTCGTAAGAAAAATAACTGCTTACTTTCATCCCTTTTGCTTGTTGCATGTATACTACGTAAAAAGGAATAGCATAATCTACACACTGAACTAAGTTTGGCCTCTTTTGAGCTTGGTACTTTCAATTTTCTGACGTCACTATCTTACCCCATGATATCTAAACAAAATATCTTAGATCAGTATCTCTTTAGGTTTTATGATACTATGGTGTATATAATGTAATGAAGCATATATGGTGGTTGTAGTCTCACTAAACTGAAAAGGTAAGTCACATCAAGATATCTAAGCTCAAATTTCAATTAATGTTTTCCTATCTGCTTGTACTTAAGCGGTAGCTAGGGTGAGAGAACGAGTGCATATTGTGCAGAAATACCTTCCAAAAAGATAGCTTCTTTATACTATTAAAGGCAAACTCATAAATTAAGGTCTCTGAACTCGAATCTAAAGTGTTTTTCTAGATCACCCTACTTCCTGAGATAAATAGTGAATTTTGTATACCCTGCATTTTGCAGGGCCACTTGTATGTAACCCGTATCATCTAAGAGTCTATTACTATGGACAGTCAAACAAACAAAAGCCATGCCGTAAGCGGGGTTAAAAGAAACCTAGACTATTTAGTTCTTTGAAACCCGATGTTTGGTTTAATTTTCAATTAGCATTTATTTATATCATTTAGGCAACTTTGACTCAGGCCGAGCAGATGTTTGGTGTATTTTTACTCAAACTTCGGTGTTGTTTTATGGTTCTATTCAAACTTTGTTTTTTTTGGTGAATTTGTAGTAACTCAGATTTCCGGTGAATTTCTTCAACGTCGATTTTTGCTTAAATTTTTCAAACTGTAGTTTTCAGTCAATTTATTCAAATCCCGGTGTTTGGTGTTTTTAACCTTTAATGCTCTCTGCCTTTGTTCAACTTTGGCTTCCAGTGAATTTGTTCTAACACCACTGTTTGATTCTTTTGTTGAAACGTCAATATCTGGTGTTTTACACAAACTTCGGTGTTTTGGTTCAAAGATCGACGTTTGGTGATTTTATTTAAACTTCGATGTGGGATGAAAAAAAAGTTTGAACAAAAAGCGGTGTATGATAAAAGAAAGTAAAAAGCCAAATTTGAAACTAAAATTAAAATCCAAAAATCGAACATTTGTGCACAATATTACTATATATTCTATTTTCCTACAACAACTACAAACATAATTGGCCCTTAAACTTAGTAGCAGGTAAATTTATGTTCCTGTTAAATTTTCTTTTACCCTATTTCAATTTGTTTTAGAAAATTATAAATCTAATTTCTAACCATCTCAAATATAAACCAAAATAATTCTCGTCAGTACTTTTAGAATTTCCATAGAACTAGTGTTCATAATATTGCGTGCTGGACACATCCCTCAGAATTGTATTATAAGCTCGAATTGTATATTACCTGTCATGTACACTCATGCTCAAAACATTTTTCGCATGTCTTTATTTGACAGTTTTTGACAAATAATATTTTTCTCTGTAGTTTTTGACATTCGCTTAATTATTATACTTGTAAAGTATCTAAAAATGAATATTTCCTGAAATTTTGTCACAGAAATATTAGTAAACAACGAAACTAAAAAGAAAAAAAGAAAAATTGAGAAATAGTCGAAAAATTTCTAAGTAAAAAAGTCAGAAATGTGACAACATAGGGAAATTCGCAGGGAAATTTAGAGGGAAAAAAGGGGAATTGTTTTCGCTCGCCGAAACAGTCCATATCTTTAGTACTATCTGAAACTGAAAATACAGAAATGTTGATTCAAATGAAACATTACGCAAACAAAGATTACAGATATAATGCATGCGCTGTATAATTATGTGACAGAAACTATTATATTCCCCAAACTGTATGGAAAAAAGTTATAAAATCTCATTTAACTTTCGAAGTGAAGACTGTCAAATAAACGGAGATTCAATTAATGCTTATCAAGACGTTATATCGCAACGTCTTCGTGGCGTAGTGGTTAGACTTTAGACTTGTAAGATGAAGGATCCTTAGTTCAAATCTCCTCCTGTCCCTAAATTACTTTTTTTTTAGATTTTCTAATATAAAACGGGGTTATTAATTTTTGTAGTTTCCGAATGTATTTATCTTTTTTGTATACTCGCATTGCTTATAGAATTATCTTTTCTAAATTACCAGTAGACACTCAGGAAAATGTAAGTGTTGTATATTAAATTGAAAAATAGTAACTTTTTGTTTAAAACTGTATTCTCATGTAAGGTTTAGCAACAGATCCTATGAATGCATGTGATCGAGAGCAATTACACTTTCAGTATGTAAACCCAACCCATATTAAAACTAGTCATGCCCATTACGCTTCCAATTCCCAACATGTATTAGAACGTTATATGTATAAATGTTACTTTCAACTTATTTATAATATCATTGTCTAACATTTGAATTAGTTTTCGAAAGGTAACAGTGTAAAATGCCTACAGGTTTCCCCATTATTCTATTATTATTATCATTATTTTAGTAGTCCTGAGTTTTTACAGATCTATCTAAAAAGTAATCTATTGTTCTTATAATTAGTTAATTAGCCAAACTTTTGACAATTTCAAGTTCTAGAATGCAAAAAGTCTAGTTTAGAAATAAATTATATTTTACGTAAGGATAAGTATGTTCACGTTATAAATATAACTGGTGTAATTTCTATATTCCACTTCAGCAATTTGTTTTCATTATCATAATTAAGGATGGCTGAAGTGGAAGAGAGTTCTTTTAAGAGTTTGTTTTAAAACCAGAATGAGTACTTCATGCATTGTAGTAAAATAGCAATAAAAATTAAGGAAAAATTAACTGTAAAACATTAGAAGAAGGTTATTATATTTCTGTGATGTAAGCGATCAACATGGTGCTAGCACATACTTGACCAGCATTAGACTTGTTGTTACTGTAAGAAAGACCTCTTACATTTCTGCGTGTGTGCGCAAATCACAGCGAAACTGACAACCGAGACCTTCCAATAAGGTAAAAGAAACTACTCGGTGTTTCTCGACGATTGTCTGCCGATAACGGTAAATACTGACATTTATCTTAAACATTACGGGACTTATCAAGTAACTGTTCCAAATGTCTAAATAGTGAGCACTAATTTGAGATGTTATTGTTTCAAATGTAAATAGATTAATTACACGTATGATTGCAGTACTAATCTTATAAGATAGTTTGTAGGGGGATTTCCATATAATATAGTTGTTCATATCAATTACTGCGAGAAATAAAGGAAAATACCTGCAATCACCGCAAAAGTCTTTTTCTGCCTGTATTACGAAAACAGAAAGTTCTGGGTACAGATAGACAACATGAAAGCGTAAGTCAAATTAATTTAAGAGCACTTGTAAATTGTGTGGACTTTAATCAATTAGAACGTTGTAGCAACCCATTTCCGCTTGGTCGCAAAAAAGTTTACCCTCTCCCCTTTTTTCCGTATTTTTTCTTTATTGTTCAACCTTTGCCGGCGATATTTTTCGTCTTCAGTTTTCTTCAAAGAGTTTTATTTCTCCAGATGACAATGAAGATTAGCCATACAGAACATGTTTGGTGGAACCCTTTCATTGTTGTTTAGTGGGATTTTTATCTTTATTGTTTCTTCATTTTATTACTGAATATTTCTTTGCATATTTTGTTTCATTATTTTCTTAAACAATTTTTCTTTCGTTGAAAACCTTCAAAAACAAACAAAAAGATCTGATTCTTGTTTCATTTTTCGTTGAGATTTCGGGTGCAAGCCACACCCCTTTTCGTTTCTGGTTGTCTGATTTGATTCTCTTCTCTGATTGGTTGAGGCCAGTCAGTACTTAACATATGGTCGTCGAGTAGGAAAGGCTGTTCAAAATTTGTGCTGCCTCCGAAAGTTATATAAAAGCAATATGATAATGCAGCCAATGTCCGGAAAGTTTATTAATATATAGAGCAGCATCGACTAGTAAATAACAACAACTTTTGGGAGCTGTCTCTCTATATCTTTTATAAAAGAATCTGTGAATCGAATGCTGCAGTTACACCCTCCATATTGGCTCATGGAAACTCGTATTGTAAATAAATACCTAATCCAAATCTAGTAGACCATGTTCGTATTATCAACATTGATGGTTACGCTGAATGAAGTTTAAAAATAAAAATTACATACGAAATGTTTTAGCAACGTTTTGAAAATATCAAAGTGAATTGTTTCCCAGTAGTTACATTGTAAATAAAAATATTTTCGTAGTAGTATTTATATTATTAATATTAGTAGTAGTACTAGTAGAAGTAGTAGTAGTAGTAGTCTGCCTGAGCCTTAGATGCAGAAAGCTCATAAATAAAAGTCAATTCAATTCATAACTAGTAGTAGCAGTAGTAAGAGCTGTAGCAGATCTTCACCATGGGGCCGCAGTCCTCGGAAAGTCTGATTACGATAAAGGAGGCGCATCTCCCCAAAACTCCCAAAGTTAGGGGCGTAGTACACCACGGGCAAGTGAGTATTGGTGACACTCCCAATGACTGTTGCGAACATATTTTATTCACCCCTCACCAACGGGCGGACAAATCAGCTAGTAACTGATACGGTAATGTATAATTTGGTATTTTAATGAAATCTCATGTGCACAAGATTCATTTATGCCTTCTAATTTGCTAAATTAAGGAAACATAAAAAGAAAGATGCACGTATACAACAGGCTCATTCAAAACTAAAACATGAGAACTAGATAATAATAAAAAAAAATCGATTTAATAAATAAAAAGTTTAAATGCGTTTACAGGGGTTCGTACCTAGTAATATCAATGTAGATAACTTTGAGCCTTTCGTGTGGGCGTCAACGCGAAAGATTACGTCACAGATGTGTTGTTAGCGTGGCAGCGGGTCAATCAACTGTGGCAAAAGCTTTCTTACACAATTCCACCCAAGTCTTATCGTTTGAGAATTTTTGTGTGATTCAAGACGGTATGAGTCATGTTGCCAATTTTAAATACGGTACTCCACAAGCTACTAAAGATACTGCATAATTTGCCGAAAATGAAGATAAATTATGAATGAAAGTCATTTGTAAAATTTTGTGATGTTCGTTGGTGAATGGTTTGCTTAACATCATCAAAATAATATTAAATATCCATCAACACAAAAGTATTTTACAGAGTTGTGAAGAACAAATATAATGTGTAACGTCTTTATCGAGGATCTGAGTATCATGCTGAACCAAATATTAATTAGTATTTCAAGAAAATGAAAAGTTCAAGCTTAATTAAAGGCTTTTCATTCAAAATTTAATATTCTTTATTTTTTCTAAACAAAGAAGAACATCCTTTAAAATACACTTGAAGTGAAATAAAAGTATTATTTAAAGCAATTCATTGAAATTAATGGGGTAATAGCGGGATCCGTTTCAGGTTTAAGCACCAAGTGGTGTGGATCCTTACTCAACCACTCTGCCCTTCACTCGAAAACTTCCAAATCAGGAACTACTAAGACAACATAAAGCATGATATTATGCTGCCTGCCTCCTGCCAAGCAATTGTTGGGAGTTATTTGCGAAAAAAGTTAAGTGAACAGATTAACAACTTCTTTGCAGCAATAAAGGCACATCTGCTGTCTTGTTAATAATTTGCCGGGACACATGACAAAAGAGGATAGTCCCGTTAAAACAGGAAGTCCAGTCATCCTACTATCAAGGCCCGAAGCGCCATGAATAAAATTTAATTCAATAAATTCATGAAGAGAATACATTTAACCGCATATTTTTCTTGCTTCATTGAAATTAGCAGACAACAGCTTCGCTTTTCTGATGATGTTCCCCTCACTCGTAATGTAATAAAATCGTCCTATCAACAGTTAGTTAATACCAATGATAATATAATTTTAATTAAATTAATCACACCGTTTTGCATTACGAAAAAAATATTCAAGTGGAGAGACGACTCGAACTGACAACCCTTTACTTCGCGGTCGGCAAGCTTAACCACTACGTCACAGAAGGCACTGCTCTATCGTAGTAGTTAATATGTTGCCTTTGTCCCGCAGGGCATTCACGCGGACTTCTGGCCGATTTTAGGCAATTTTCGTTATTAGAAAAAGTAAAATTGTTTAGTTTTTATGTTTGAGTATGAAAAAGAAGGAAGCAGACCCTGCTCCAGGACACACAGGCCCCCACCCGCAAACAGCCATGAAATCTTTTATTTAACTATTACCGTATATTGTTTGGTACAATTTGTTCTTCCTTGCTACCAAAGCATATGCCTATTGAGTATTTCGTAAAATTTCGAGTGTTTCACTGTTTCGATATGACTAATTTGTTGTATATTATTATTTTTAAGTGAATTGCACAAGATATTCATTTACTAAGTTAGAAAAGTTAAATCTAATTTCAGTTTTATTTAAATTTGTCCAATTAGTTTTATGTCAAGAGTCTGTTTGAAATTTGGTTTGAAATAGAATTAATGGGAGAAAGAAGGAAAGTTGCTCTATCGTACTTTCATCAGCGTTTATTAGCACAGCATTGAATGACAGTCTTCGCTTCGAAATTTCAACCCATATTGTAACCCTTCTCGTGGATATAATAGCTTATGCTACATGATTATGCAATGCATATGTTGAATCTTTAACTTTTGTTTGTGTAATGTTTTATTTGAAAGAATGTTGTCTGTAATCTCAGTACTTGAGGAGTAAGACAATGAACACGGCGGAAGTCATCATCACCTACGACGTCATACTGACAGACGG
>JAGDQP010019934.1:23248-33821 GCA_022664845.1 Lepisma saccharinum | reverse complement strand
ACACAGAAAAAGTAAATGACTTGATTAGGACGGATCGTTGGCTCGCTTTATTGAACTACAGCCTGTTTCTATGCTCTGAAAGTTTAATTTTATGCTACACTAGAATTGTTTTCATGTAAAAGAATAATCAGATAGAGCAGGCTATCAAGAAATTAAATGTAGCATCATATTTTATCAAGCTCATCGTGATTGAGGTTCTCCGGCAGGCGATTCAAAAATATTAATAAAAGGTGATTCGTTAATTAAAGAGCGAAGATTGTTTATCACGGACGTAGTAGGGGAAACCGGCATCCCATAGAGAGTGTCTAATATTTCGATCAAAGATTTCCTTGTGGAAATATTAACAAGATGAATGTTATAAATGATAACCAAAACACAAAAATTGCCGACAGTAGTGACATACGGGCGGATAAGGTTTTGGGAGGGGTCCAAAGGCATTCGGGAGGTCCAAGGTGTGGATTGGCATGAAATGTACAGATGCTTATCAGAATAATGGAAACACCTGTAGTTGGCAACACGTCAGATGTATGGGTTGGCAGTGGTGTCGTGGCGACCGCAGCGCCGGACTGCTGGTGGTGGTGTGTTAGGTCGGTCTCCATACTACGTCAGGCGTCGTGGAACAGGAGTGTGCAGTGGCTGCAGCAGACGGAGGTAGTGTAAAATGGGAGACCTCTCAGAGTTTCAAAGAGGGCAAATTGTTGGTGCGCGGTTATGTGGAGTGAGTGTGGCGGCAGTGGCTAGTGTGTTAGGTGTGTCGCCAGGGACAGTGTCGAAGGGTGATGACGGCCTACACAACACACGGGAAAACCACATCGGGGAAGCGGAACAGTGGGCGGAAGAAAAGCATCAGTGACAGGGCACGCCGGGTATTAAAGCGCATTGTCACGCGGAACCGTCGTGCCACTGCGGCGCAAGTGACGGAGGAACTCAATCAGCACCTCCCCCAACCTGTTTCGACAATCACAGTCCGCCGCGAATTACATGACATGAACTTACGGGGTCGTGTTGCACGGGCCAAACCTCTCATCAGGGACCAGAACGCTTTAGCACGCCGCAAATGGTGCCGCGACCATGCAACTTGGACCGTTGACGACTGGAAACGTGTGGTATGGTCGGATGAGTCACCATTCACCCTATTCCAAACCACGGGCCGTGTTTATGTGTGGAGAACGCCCAAAGAAGCGTATGATCTGCAGTGTCTCCGCCCAACTGTGAAACATGGCGGCGGCACGGTGATGCTGTGGGCCGCAATATCATGGTTTTCATTGGGTCCTGTGGTCACACTTCGCGGACGCATCACTGCCAACGATTATGTCGCAATTTTAGGAGACCACTTGCATCCTATGGTCCGGATGTTGTTCCCGGACAATGACGCCATATTCCAGGATGATAATGCACCCATTCACACAGCTGGAGTTGTTGCAGCGTGGTTTGAGGAACATCGGGATGAAGTTCAACACCTCCCCTGGCCCGCCCAATCCCCAGATCTCAACATAATTGAACATCTGTGGTCCATCTTGGAAACACGACTCCGGCGACGATTTCCACCTCCATCCTCTCTCACAGAACTGGCCGATGCCCTGCACGAGGAATGGTGTAATATTCCACTTGCTACCATTCACGACCTCTATGCCTCCATCCCACGTCGCATCAAGGCTGTTCTGAAGGCGAAAGGTGGCCAGACACCATATTAATCTGGTAAGTTGCACTTTCGTTCACGTGTTTCCATTATTCTGATAAGCATCTGTATATTAAATATATATAATTACACTCCATGAAACTCTTAGTTTTGGGCGGGTTCGGACTCACTAGTAAATACTACGCTGCAATGCTTAATAAAATCTTTGTATAATCGAAATAAAGTAGTCATTCCGAATGCAGGAGCACCACTATAATGGAAAGTGTAAAGGGTAAATGGAAATATGTTTCCGTGGTGTAGTGTTTCTCGTATGTAGAGATGGTACCTACGTAGATGGTCATTTTTGTATCCCATACAAGGAATGAATCCCTCCACATTCAAATATATAAAGTGCTCCTGATTCTGCAATTATCGTCATATAGTTTCCTGGTCTGTGTGAGTAAGGTTTGATTATGACAATAATTAAGGATTAAAATTCGAGTTAGACAGCTAATAATATAGCATACACGGTTCATCAAATAAATGGAATCGAAGTATTGCTATTCTCTTAAAATACCATTCAATATATCTTGTAGTCACAATTGATAACTATAAATAGATTTCCAAGGCTTATGTCTAAGGTACGAGCAAATCATTAACTAAAGAGGAAATATTTTTCTTTACAATATTATGACTCTCCAGATTAATAAATTAAATGTTTATTTTGAATATAGTATCACTTCTGTAGTATCACACGTTTGGTCGTAACTACCGAAGTTTTATATATCACCTTCAATTATAATTGTACTATTCTCAAGCGTTGATAATTAGTATTTAATACTTAATTTTCTCACTGCACCGGTAATAAATTCGATAATTTTCTTCTTCGCATATGGCGAACTGGTGAGTGTTTAGGCAAATTTTATTTCATTAAGTTACAACTACCTCAACTTTGATGGTTGATTAAAATTTATGTTGATGCTGGTTGGTTGAAACAAGTTTTTTTTTGTGTGTGTGTGTGTCCAGAACATCCATATAGAAATATAAATTACACGAGAATTCTTCGCAATGCATTAACTTATTTTCTGTTTAGTAAAAATGTGTCACTATCATACTTTGTGTCTAACGAGTACAGCACTATCTTTTCGTCTAACTTTACAATACTGTTGATAGTCCCATTCTGCTGGCCGCTCGCTGCTACCAAATCATAGTCCGACAAAATACAAGAATTGTCACTGCTATATCAAGCGAATGACCTTTTTAAATAAAAAATATTAAGGGAAAAATCTGTCAAGGTCAATAGTTTAGGATAGGGCTTTCAGGAGAAGACTCATCAGATACCGACCCCATGTAGAAGGGAAAAGTCTTTGAGAAACTAGTTCCAGCCCTTGAAAGGAACCTCGCCTTGTTTTATTCCTTCTTCTTTTAACTAAAAAAAAAGGACTTGAAAATTTGAAACAAAATTAAGTAAACTATTACTTAATCATTTCACCGTTATGCTGTGAATAACAATAAATAATTATCAACAAGATATACAATAAATTATTTTTAAGCTCTTCGTGTACTTAAAGAGGCCTACGTAGCACACCATGATTCTTAAAAAGAACTCAAAATGAGAAATGGAAAGCATCAAAGGTCTAAACATTTATTTTTATTTAGCACACACGGTGTTTCATTTTGATTGTATTCCAAATAATATCTCTGGTCAGACATATTTCTTCGGTCCCAACATTTATCCCAATGAAAATTAGCATGGAGGCCAATTAATAGACAACATTAGCCTAGGATGGTTTCGTTCAACGGAGTTTAATAGGTGACTAAACCTAATTTGAGTGTGTTTATTTCCAATCTGCTTTAAATTTTTGGTATCACGTAATGTTTTCTGACAATGACAATGTGCTCATAAAAAGATTTATGATAATACAGAAAAAAAAATACTCGTAAAACATACTAAAACCGCTAAGAAAGCGAAACATGTGTAGTGCAGTAAATATAAGTAAGCATTTTCCCTTCAAGCCATACCATCTTGGACGCCTTGCAATTGGGATCCCGATTAGGGATTATGTTGCTAAGCATAAGCAGCAGTAGCAACCAGCAGTAGCACCAGTAGCAATTATACATCATAATGCTTTGGTATCTTCTTTCTGCTTCCTTTATACCTCTATGAAACCTCTAACCTCCCTCTCCCCGCTTCTCGTTCAGTAGACACAGGTTTCCCAAGGAAATATAAGAAAATTAAATGGAAGAAAATAACTAATTCTAATCTCGCAATTTCAAGTTGAATTTCACTATCAACTGTTTTATGTTTCTTTCCGATATAGATACAAGATAAAGTATTCAGATAGTTCTTACAGCTAATAATTACATCACGCATTCAATGAAACGTTCCAAAGTAAAAATTAAACGCTTTGGCTATAGTGTAAAATATGACATTATGAGTAACGGGCGTAAGCCATAGAGCTGTTACCGCCCAAAAATACATTTTATCTTTATCTTATCTTTATGACATTGTAAAAACATCTATATGTAGTACGAAAAAACTGTTAGTAAATTTAAAATCAGCATTTTCGAGATAGATCTAGTCACTTGCCAAATATCGTGATGCACAACCATTGTTGCATAGTAGTATTCGTAGTGTTTGAAAACAGAAGATACGCAACAAAGCAATGTGAATCAACCCAACCCTGCTTCCGCACAAATTATTAATAATAATAATCAGGCAATGGTTTTTAAAGGTACTCTTCTATTTAGTACAAAACAATGTATCTTGCTTTAAACACTTTTTATTACACTAACATACACTTAAATCATTATTACTCTAGTATGTGCGAGGGAACTTTAGGTGATAGGAGGAAACTGACTTTGTCATTAAATTTAGTTGAAACCTTTGATTTTAAAACCAATAATACATGAACGCGGGTTCGAGCCCTGGTCAAGCCAAGTATTTTCTTACTAGTTAATAAGACAATAATAACTTCTCTTCATCAGATGACAAAAAACAGAATTTGCCAGCAAGAGATAGAGAGAGAGAGAGAGAGAGAGAGAGAGACAAAGCATTTCAGACTCATGGAAAGAGCTTCTGTCTTCTTTACTGAAAAACAGTTTAGTATTTTAGTGACTCATCGTTCATGGGAATCATGAGCTTTGGGGATATTGAATTTCTATGAACTTTGCGAACAGTAAATTTGCTGTATGGCACCTTGATCCGATTTTTGATATAACAACATTTACTTAATTTGTATTTAACGTTCACATATAATATACCGACGTTCTGTCAACACCCACCACTTCTCTGAAGTTATATTTAAACATAATAATCACATATGTACTGAAATGCTTGTATGGATACATACAAAAAATATTATTATTATTATTTTATCTAATTATTCATGTTTTGAAGAATACATCATTACATAAAAATATGTCTTTCAGAAAGGGGTTCTAACCCACGATCTGACGAATAGAAGGCACGCGCTCTACCACTGAGCTAAGATGAACACCTTTCTATTTCTTTCTGATAGAACTCCTTCTGAAGAAACATGATTGAATATGCGGTGTTCAAGACAATGAAATTCATATACGTTGCAAATGCTGTTGTTTTTCTCTCATTTATCTTCTTATTTGTACTATAAATGCGAGAACAATATTTGCTGTCTTAAATTTCATTGCAAAAGTGCTTTCACGTATGGAAACGTAGGTGACAAAACGATTACGTGCTCAGCTGTATGGATAGTTTCGAAATACTGTATGATTACGTATTTGAATGAATGTTAATTTTTCTTACACTTCGTAACATTTCAACATGTCTTACTGCAGTTAAAAAAAATAAGAAGAAACATCTGAACATTTTTTCCAATTGAGAAGTTTAATCCTTCCTTCCAAGGCTCGATCCTGGCATCTTTGGTTTCCGAAGATAAAGAAGTTGGACTTAGATAATTTTCAGCTGAAAATTGCTGTTATCAATGCGGTCATCCTTTTAGGAACAGGGTGTACAAAAGGAGGAGGGAATATCGCCTTCAACCTGCTGAAGAGCAAAGGGAAAGCTTTGCTATATTAAGCGATAAACATGCGTCACCAGAATCTATTGTCTAAGCTGGTGAATGCTTTTTACTAGCTTTGTATATAATGGTCGTGCTTCCGATTATCTTGACAAGATGCGCTATAAAGGATATAAAAATACGTGTCCAAACAACATATTCATATTAAACTCGATCTAGCACTCTTTCTTTCCAAATGTATCATCTGCGGCAACACAACATAGTATCAGAGCCTACCTTCTATTACAGGCATGGTGCTTTCTGCCTCTTTTAAAGCGGGGTATAGAAAAACAAGATGTGCATTTCAAACAAACGCTTCAGGTTCCTGCACCAAGAAATGTATTGAAACTTATACTCTGTAATTGTAGGACGAGTTGTCAAACGAAATGTGAGTGCTAACGAGGGGGCATATCGTGCACTAATACGTGTGGTACTTGTTGTGGTGAACCTGGCAACAATCGGCCTGCAACCATAGATGAGGAGAAGGATGAAAAATCCAAAGCAGATGACGTACTTCGATCTGTGTGATCCAATAGATTAAATTGACCCTATTCATCAAATTGAATACATTGTTTGTTAATTTATAATTTATAGATGGACTGTACTAGGAAATAGCTCTCCCTGTAATCTAAGTGGATTCTATCTTTTTTTTTCACTTTCTTTGCTGATTGCAAACATTTAATTTATTAATGAAGGAAAACAGCAATACGGTCCTTTAAGTATTCAAATGAAGGTGTATCTTAGCATTTGTTTTTTATATATATATATTAATATATAAATTTATAAATAAGTCATAAATTATTGTCGGCAACTCTGTTTTCGATATATACACAATTTTCATAGTTCCGTGTCGCTTACAAACTTCTGAAACCAGTGGAGTTATTTATTTCACTTTACAATTAAGAGATTCAGGTTTTGTTTACGGATAAAATAGTTTTTACAGGTATGAAATGGCAATATTTTACCGCCTTGTAGTCCTTGAAATCGAAGATGTTACGTAAGAAATTTGTATACTAGATTCGGACTGTGGTGGCTAAATTGTTAGAGGGCTAACCTTTGGCGCTTGGGTTCGTCGGTTCAAACCCTGCTTGTCTCATCTGAGCATTGTGGTGGACAAACACCGTGTGCGTGGGTCTTTTCGGGGTTCTACCATCTTCCCACATTCTTTATTGCGCCAATCATTCCCCCTCCATCTACTGGACTTAGGCTTAATTTGCCTAAATTGCCTAAAACCATTAAAAATTAAAATCAAATGTATATTAGATATTCTCCAGTTTGTAGCTTTAAATTATATCGTGCTCTTTGAAGCAAGTCTCAGCATGGTGTCTCACGTTTGTCAATATGGTGTCTTTCGGCAATCTTGCACACCCCGAAAGGCGATGGGATTTTGTTCAGGAGGCTAAATTTTATGTATTTGCAAACTTTCAACTTTATAAGCTCTTTTTCGGAAAATTGCAATATTTACATAACGGCCCTGGACTAAAGCTGCTTGCGCCAACGTTACCAACTTTGAAACACAACCAAGCTCCCTGTCCACCCCACACCAACCGTGAGGGTGCAATTTTGATCCAAGCACGTTTCATTTTACATGTCTACTACATCTCCCCTTGTTACTTTGTTTTTTCGGAAAATGTTTAATATTTACATAACTGCTGCGTACTAATAAGAATGCTTGATAGGTGTGTCTGATATATCATCCACCAAGTCGACTTGTATTTGTTCGAAGGAAAAGAGCAGTTCTGACATGTGACAATTTCTTTACCTATTGGTCCGGCATGAGTTTTGGATTCTTTTGTTGTTCCTTTTAATTGATTCATTACATGTCCAAGCGGCAGCATGTGTAAGTGAAATCAAGTACACGACATTTTGCACGGCGGCGGTGATGCTATTTCGATCAAATTGACTACATTATTTTTTCTTCCTGAGTTCACCACTTCCTTATCGCAGCCTAAAACACAAAGAAGAGATGACTCAATCTTATAGTCATTAAGGTATCCAACGAAGCTCCGGACGGTTTTGCGATCGTAGGCTGATCCAGGAGAATAGTCAACCATATACCACGTCCATTGCAAGGTGATATGCTTCTCTCACTTCTGCCTTTTATAATTGTCTTATAGGTACCTATATTTTCTTTGAGTATATAATTATAAACTCTTCATCCTTACAACAGGATCTTTAATAACCATAATAGGTAGAAACACGTAACAAGCTAATGCTATTTGATCATGAAACTGAGCATCTGGGGTGCATTTCAATACGAGCACTTTTTTATCCTGGTAAGCATTATTAGTAGTAAAGGCAATAATAGAATTTAAATTTTCCTTTCCTTCCAGCTTTTCATGTATCATCGTTTATTTATTTCAGATAAGATTATACAACAATAGAAAGAAGTGAATAAATTAAATACTTTAATATGAGAGATTATATCTTTCTCTAGCGTAAGTATAGGCGACTGGTGGTCAACTCCTATCAACAATGACTGCACAACTTTATTATCTTTTAACAATAATAAACGATGCCTAGTTTTGTAAACAAAGTTGTTATTTGCAACACAAACAAAACTGTTAGCGTCCTTTATAAATTAGTTCATTGTAGTCGGCGGAAGTCAAGTGTTATAATTTCGGTAAAACATATTAATTTTATAGCACTACACTTTTTGTTTGAAAGAGTTTCACACTCTTTCTGTTCTTATAAGTTATTAAAGAGAACGCACTTGCTTGTTTGTTAACGGACTGAAATGTGTCTTTCGGAATGAAATCACCATCATATCTATATTCAGTTTACAGTTATAAGTAATTTGTCATTGCCATCCTCATGAAGGAGCAGCTAGCTCCTGTATCAGACAGGGTGACTGTTGATATACCGATTACTTCCACCTTCAGCTTGGGTATTTTTTTGTACCGGTACATTCGAAGGTGGAGAATATGCCATGTTCGGATTGATTACTTCATTCTTTTGACTGGACCGCTTTAATACAGGCCTTGTTCACAACATCCTTCGATTGAGCAGGACTTGTCTCTCTACTAGCCCAACTGTCCAATTGTCTTGTAATGGCTTCGTTTCGCTTGATGATACATAAGCGTTTGCTTGTTCGTAGATGTAATATCTCCCCTGGAAATCTCTGCTTCCTCCTTGCCTATCCATAGTTGTTTTTGTGATTGAATCATCTTCTATACTTGTTATCATATGCGTTGTTATTTTGGAACCTTTTCCTCCTTTCTTATAGTTGGTCTTCGGTTGTTGTTATCCTCCATTTAAATTTTTGAGGCTATTAAATCAGTTACCATTATTCTTTCTTGTCCTAATACTATTCGAATAGCCCTTTGGTAGTGTTATTATTGATACACATTACTAACTTTAATACAGACGGAAGTATGCTCATACTTCTCTAAATAGTCCTGCATCCGTAATATAAGGGTGATTTTGGTAACAAAATGTTTCAACCCTTTTTCAAAGCTCTCTGCATCTGGACAATCGATGTATTGCTGCTTTCCTTCACCTTTTTGTTAAACTCGATGCTCTCCTTACTGGCGTATTTTTATAAACTTATAACAATAGTCTTGGAAGCTGTTTACTTGATTCTTGATCAGATGAAACCATGCTTCCGCACTACCTGTCATAGCTCTTCCTTATATGTACCGGTAATTTTCTTCTCCTGCACCCACAGTCTTAAAATAGTGAGTTAATTGTTCCATATATTTTTCTTCGGACTTGCTTCGGAGAATTTGCCCCTCCATGTAGGAACATTGTTGTAGTTTTTAATTTTCACTTATTTGGCTGTTCTCCTACCTTTCAAAGTGTTCATCAGTCTCTGCATAAAATTCGTTCATTCTTTTCTGGGAATCATCATGATGCTACTAATTTCGGGCTGGTCATGGTATTCTATCTCCTCATATATCTTGGGATGAGTTTCCACGTCATCTCCTTCCCCTATGGTAGTGGTTTGCTTCAGTGCTTCCCTTTTTGAATTTCTCTACAATATTCCTTCAAAATGTTGCTGGATACTTTCTGGTTGTAATCTTCTAACCTTCTCTTTCATCTGATTTATCTTTTTGTGTTTCTCTCCTATCCGTATTGTAAAGTGACGAGTAATCAGCTGCAAAATGTGTATAAACACATGTGCTAATGACTTTTTCTATACTTTGTATATCTCTCATATTCTTTTCCACTTCACTTTCTACCACCTCAAACATGCAGTCGGTATTTTCAATATGTGTTATGAGTTTTCCATTAACAGCGCTGTCTGATTTCATCAGCTAAAATCAGATTGACTATCTTCCGGCTATTTCTTTAACTTTCGGTCGATGTCAGTCTTCAATGAAAACTTCTGCTCTTTATCTATTCTCAAAGCATTAATTATTGGTCTAATTTATCGTCTTGCTCTTTATTTTTTTTATTCAAATTACTGATCTTAAGGTATAGGTTGCTGAACTTTAGGTCTAGTTTATGGTCTTGATTATTTAATTTCAGTCTAAGCAGTTGGACTTCTTAAGTAATTGCTGTGATAATAAAGGGTTTCCATATTCTTTCTCGTTCTAGACAGGTTCAGTTTCAATCCCTTTTGCTCCTTTCTTCTTATGTTTGCTTATCTCTTTCGTTTTTCTCTTCTCAATTTGATTAATGCTTTTTCTGGTGGGAGCAACTTCATCTTTTACATCTATAGTGGGTACTTCTTAGGCATCTTTGTCTTTGTCGCTCTCCATCCTGAAATAAAGTTCGCCTCAGAACCAGGTCAAAATTTCCCTGGAACTTGCATTTTGACCCCCAAAAAAATCACTCGGAAATCGAACTCCTTAAGGTAAGCGCCAATAATGTAAAAGGATGACTAAGTACATCTATATATTACCACTACTTCTGTTACGGGCGTGGATTTTTTCCTGAAAGACAATTATTAATTAGTTGGAACAGACAATCCAAA
>JAGDQP010019934.1:0-13190 GCA_022664845.1 Lepisma saccharinum | reverse complement strand
CACAGGAAATGAAAGAAATAGAATCATAATGATTAAAAATGAGAACATAGAGAAAGTAAACAAATTTAAATACTTGGGAACATATGTAAAAATTAAAAAATGAGGTCATGAAATAAATAAAAAGTCGCTTAGTATCGAGCAGCGCATGTTTATATTCAGTCCATAAACTTCTAACTTTGTGATTAATATCAAAAAAGTTGAAATTGAAAATATACAAAATGGTCAATCTTCCGCTGGAGTACGACTCTAGCAGATCCACATAACTTACGAGTATTTGAAAATAAGTTTTGAGGAAGACATATGGGGCAAAACGACTGGAGAATGGAGGAGACTGTATAGTGAAGAACTCCACTGACTGTACGACTCAGCCAATGTTGTAAAAAAATAACGAAATCATGACGTCTAAGGTGGGCAGAGCAGGTAGCTGAGATAGTGAGAAAACTAAGATTATATTTTATCTTGGTTGGAAAGCTGGAGGGAAAGAGATTGTTGGGAAGACTGAGATTTCGTTGAGAGGAAAATATTAGAAGAAATCTTCAAAAAGTAGGTGTTCATGATGGAAACTGGCTTGATCTCGTTAAGAATAGAATACCATGTCAAACATTTGTTACTGCGGCGATGAGCTTGCGAGTTCCGTAAGCCATTGAGTTAGCTATTACTACTATTACAGCTACAACTACCACTACTACTACAACTACTACCGGTACTACTACTACGACTACTGCTACTAGTACTACGGCTAATACTAATACTGCAATTTCTAATACTAATGCAACTACTTCTTTAATAGCATTTAATTATTAATAAAAACACATTTAGTCTGCTATAAACATTACATCTGGATATTTTTGGGTTATCAACAATAAATATTTGAATTTTAAAATCTAAACTATGTATTTATTCATTTATTTTCTTATTAAAAGTAAGAAAAAATTAGAAATCATCTAGAAATTTATTCTCTAGTTGATAATGTTTGCTTCGTTGGTTCCATAGAATTGCTATTTTTGATCTTAAAAGATTATGGTTTAATTCCTACAATATTAAAATAATAGTAACGATGAAAATTATAACGTTTTTTTCAGGATTTGAGAAAAGACAACCGTTCCCATTAAATATGAGGTAAAATGATGTAAAACTGAGTATTGTTGCCATCTCCTGGAAACTTAAAACAACAGTAGTTTGTTTCAGACAAGATTAATTCTTACTCATATATTTGTATTTCCGTAAGTTATTTTGCTTGAATACAATTAATTGCATCTAAGTTTATTTTTAAAGTCTCGCATTAGTTGATCTAGTTTAGCACCACTCACTATGAGTTAATCATTTGGAAATACATTTGTCATTTTCTCCTCTTCCAGCGCCTCAATTGATAGCGTTCTTCTATTTCGAAAGAAACTCATTTCTGTTTACCCTTTGGTTCAGTGATCTGACATCCGAAAGATGTAATATTCCACCTATAAATCAAATGAATACTTTAAGACTACTGATATTTCGCAAAGTTAGAGGTTGTTGCGAAGAAGTCATTGATTACTTATCGTATTTATTCTGCATATCATCTTCTTTTTATGATAATTATCCTGTATGCAAGATATCGGATTAATTATTGTATTTTCTTATCCAAGAAATATTAGATGTCACTACCAAGAAATCTCACAAAACCTCTTGAAATTCTTCTTACATAGCATGCAAACTTTAGACAACGATAAGAAATTTTAGGGATGTTAATTATTTTTAAAATCTATAGTTTTAATTCAATGTACATATTTAAGGCTGTCTTCTATAAAACGAAGCAACCTCTTCAAAAATAATATTGAAGAGAAAGAGGTAAAAGAATAGCTTAACGAAAACTGGGTTCAGATCCTTTTCTTTAGAATACCGCTTATATTTAACTCTGCTATTTCAAAAGTATTTTTTTAACTTGAAGTACACACACATCATTAGCACATTTATAGAAAAGTCACCTAAAGCTTTTGTGTCTATATACTAATCTCTCATTGTTTTCTTTCACAATGTTTTTATGTTTCTGCAAACTTACATAGAGAATAAAAGTGTTCCTTGCACCATCTAGTATTAATTCTGAAACTATAGAACGAAGTACATACTGCAAGAACTATTTATTTCCTTTATAACCTAATACAGTATAAAGCAATTCCTATCAATGTTATTTGTGCACAAGAAAGTAAATGTGGTTCAAAATATTCCAGTTAATTCTTCACTCTCTGAAGTTCTTAATAATTTACAGATTATATGTACAACTATATACAACAAAATTCCAAACAAAATAATTTCTTAAG
The DNA here is from genome assembly GCA_022664845.1 of Lepisma saccharinum. Classification (NCBI taxonomy): domain Eukaryota; kingdom Metazoa; phylum Arthropoda; class Insecta; order Zygentoma; family Lepismatidae; genus Lepisma; species Lepisma saccharinum. Next base: position 10,896 of record JAGDQP010019934.1, on the reverse strand, counting down.
AAAATGTAGTATCTGTTAACCATTTGTTTTGTTGGCTTCACAAATCGTATGTACTTAAATTATTTTATTACTCTATTTCTACATCTGTATTTTGTTTAAGTTATGTTCAAGTTCTTAAGCAGTGGTCTTCACTAACTGAGAATCTAAAGATATATTAATTAAACTCAGTTACGACGATATATCAATCGGATTGTCGTAGTGTTTACTTTTTGATGTCATCAGATTGAAGAAAGATCAAATGAAATAGTTCCTTTTTCAAGAGATATTGTGTGTCACCTACCCTTGTTTAAATGTAATGTTATATTGAAATTATAAACTTAATAAAAATTGTTCGAACTTCGACTATATTCGTTGTTAGGACAAATAAAATAACTTTCGGTATACAAATATTGTGACATTCTACATTTCAATCCACAGATATCAGATTGATTGATGATGGTGTGTAAACGATGAAGCTTCAAGGAAGGAGTGTCTGGGTGTGCACTTCAATCGTGAGGTATCGAGATACAACCAAACACATTAGAAATGTTATCGACGTTACAACAGAAGATAGATTTGACAAAATTAAAGTTGGCATAAAAAGAAAGTGCTTCTTATCACATGTAGTTTAGTCTCTTATATAATCGTCAATTTCCGCCTTCTCCATTGTCTACTTATATATTGAATTATTGCATAAGAGATTGCTAAGCTCCGAAACAAAATAATACAAGTGACGTTAAAAGTGTCGTCTTAATCTTTTATGTATAACAAATATAGACAACATGAACTCAACTTCTTAAAAAATGATATCACATGTATTTCTTTACTTCTGCACTGCTCAATTTTATTCAGTTAATATGCCCTACGCTACTTCTCTTAGAGTGAACCCAGGAGGACCCACGGTTTACGAAGTAGCATGCAAACCAGTGAAGTCCCTTCACTCTTAAGGCATGACTAACTGATGATACTCACGTTAAAAATAAGAAAAAGAATAATTGATTTGATTTGTAAAAAAAAAGTTGTAATTGTAACCATAAATACACTCTGGAATATTATGTGGTAACAACGTTTGAACTAAATGGAGTACAGGGTACCAGAAAATAGGAAAATTGAAACATGAGTTGGCAGATAATGTTTCATGATTACAGTCCAGGTTAGTACAACATGTTATTGATATAACATGTATTATTTTCTGTACGTGACTGTGAACAACCAAGCAAATTTTTGGGAGAGTGAATTTATTATTATTATTGTGTTACAGAAATTCAAACGCCTAATTTCATTGGAACTCTTGATGCAAAAGTAGAAGCAGAAATATCGTAATCCTCAGTTCCTCTAAACCTCATCTATCCACAGGTTACAACAGCGAGAGAATTAAGTTAAAAGGAAAAAATCGATTTTTTGAATGGGTAGTTAACTGCTCGTTATTCTTCTGGACAAGAAAATAAGAATGTCCAGTAGGAAAAGTTGATACGAAAACTCGTACACACTTTACAGGCGTGAAATTAGCACATCTTACAAAGGAGTATTAAACCGTCACACTGTATTAACGTTTTACGAACAGTTGATTATACCTTTCGGGGGAAAATGGTAAATGCACTTACCTTAAATCGCATAATTGCCCAAGATTTGCAACTTGTGAAGGAACATCAAGCTAGGGTTCATATGGTACGTGCTTTACGTGCCATGAAAAGGAGCACGAACTCCCAAAAGCTATATGAACACTACCCTGCAGAGAACCTCTAAAAGTTTGTAGTGAATCAGGATGAAGCATGGATTAATCTGGTCTGAATGAGATGAAAAGAGGATAATCTACTATCATTCACATGATTCCAGACGTTGGTCTGACTAAGTTTGTACTGTAGCAGAGACTGCGTAGGTTCTAGAAAGACGGGAAGGGATTGGACGGGTCTGTTGCCAGTGAAGGACATGTGAATAGCTTACTGGCAATCTCGTCAGTTGAATTCTTTTGTTTATAGAGGGCGGTCGCTGAAACTTATCATCATTTTTTTTTGCATCTACGACACAAGTTAATGTTTGAATTTTTGATAAGCGTTGTGCGTATTTTCAAAGAAAATGTTATACTGTAAAATAATTATTAAATCAAGGTGTATTTGAGCGAGTTCCTTGTCAGATCTAGTGTTGTGCTAATTTTGCGGTCATTCTGGAAATTTGCTCCCAAGCTATGCGGTGCATAATCTTTCCCCCCTAATAGTTGGTGCATTCTTCAAGTAGTAGAGTGTGCGCAGTAGAATCATTTAATACAATGAGAGGAAAGATTGCGCAAAGTTATGTACAAATCAGGGTTAGCTTTAGGTGTCATTTTTGGTCCTGGTCCACTACTTGACGGAGGAATACACTGTGTGAAGAGTATAAAATTATATTTCTCTGTCCACTTACGATTGTGTTAGTAAAGTTTATAAATATTACCAACAGTAAGAAACGTAACATTTAATATAAATATTCAGGGAACTTTAGCTAGTTACTATTCTTGTAAGACAACAGTTTATAATATTTTGATTAACAACAAATAGTTTCTATTTGGCTCTTACCATCTAATGCTATGTTATTTTTATGCTCCGTCTCTCCTATCCATGTACACAATATTATGTACCATAGTAGGAGAGTTTACGCAAATTAAGATTTTTTTGTAAAATCATTTACAATTAAGCATACAATTATTTATATCAAGGATTAATAGAATGTAACAGTCGGGATTGTCCGTTAATAAAGCGTAAACAATGGGGTTGAGTAGTCAAGAGAATAAAGGCAGCGAAAGGCGAGGAGTGATGTGTACTCTCAGGACTAGCTCTGTTGGGATCATCTCTAAGTCACAGGGAAACGGAGAGTAAATCATAGGGAAAATAGTGAATACATTTTAGTAGGAATATCGAGACTTATCCAAAGGATTCCGAATTATCATCAACGTTAGCTACTATTCACTGAACAATCGTAAGTCAGAATACAAATACAATCTAACCCAAATTAACAAAACTCTATTATGCCCAAGCAGAGATTACAATTGTTAAAACCATGTTATTTAAGAATTCTCAACTCACGTAATTTTCACGTTAGTCAGGAACTAATGTCTTGACAAAATATATTCGTTTTATGCACTTCTGTCTGATCGATGTTGAAGCAATGAAGATAGCGCAAACTTAAAGTTGTTCTGCAGTTCTTACAGCATTATTAGTATCTCTAGAATGGAAGTCTTAAATCAATCCAAGTTGTCTGAAGTAGAATCCTAAATGTCAACTTAGAAGATTTCGTAGAATATCGCTAATGTGCCTGAGGACCAAACAACTGTCCTAAGACGAATGTCGGACTGAGCCTTGATGTAGGAAAAGAGAGGGGGTTAATAATACTTAATATTGAATGCCAATTGTCTCTAGTCTTTTTTGCTGTACGTGACATCATAATTTAGATATTCTGGGAAGGAATAGATGGGAGTATTCACAGCATAAGGATAAGCAAGAATTTGAATTAACCTTGTTAATTTCCCTTGAATTTTGCATGTGCTCATTCTTGGAGAGTATACATAAAAACTATTTTTAGAATATCGTCGCTGTCCACTTACTTCTCTGTGATTCTTCTCTTGGGAGAACTTCACACATACGTCATTGCTTGATGTTATTCTGTAAAACCAATATTCAGGAAACGTGCTTTTTTTCATGCGTTCTTAATAGATGTTACTTTCTTCGAGAACGACTGCGATCATCGTTTCCCGAGACAATTCTTAATGGTTGAGATCACCTACCAAATCTATATCCACCAGATCCCTGCATTGGGAATTCTTTCGTTAATATTCTTCTTAATATTACGTATGTGTGCATATTTTAGTTGATGATTTGTGCTACGAATTATCTGTAATATGTATCTTAAGTTTGTCCGTTTATTGAAGTCCAAAATAAAATACAAAATCCTTACATACTAAAAACATTTAAATATGACAAAGAAATACAATTGTGTATATACTATTTAGGTTATCCAAACAATAATGTCACAAGAATGTAATTGTGTACAAGACACTAAAGAATATATTGTATAATTTTTGTAAGGTTTGCATAAAAACTAGTATCTGGTGATTTTTTTTAATTGTGCGCAATCTCTCCCAGCTCTACGTTAAGTACATGAGTATACAGAAACCTATGGTTTTTCTACATGGTTTCGTAGTTTCTGCAGGCTATTGTTGCAATGGAAAACTGTCTTTACGAAGAGTGTGCATCAAGCAAAACTCAATGCTATTATCAACAGAACATCTTGAAGCCGCTTTCCTGCTGAGATTTCAATCCCTGTATAGTAGCGACCCCATAAACAATAGTCGGTGGGGCCTCCGACTCTTCCTTGTCCGGGACACATCCCGCGTTGTTATCCACAAGGAAAAGGCGTACGTCATACGCCTCAGTCAACGTAAGTTACATGGACTGGATTGAATGTACGCTAAACGAGAATTCATGTAATGCATTTCATATGAAATCTGCTTATGCCCCTTCATGGATATCTGAGGTTCCGTTCTTGAAACATGTCTTGGAACGTAGATGACCTCGTACACTGGAAGGTCTGTTAAAGACTTGGCAGGAGGAATGAAGTAGATCAAAGTGTTCTGCAACGAAGTCTCCTGCAGTGATAACTCTGATGCAGGGCGATTGCTGAGAGACAAGGCCTTCACATCGAACACAACCGCTGCTGGTTGTTGTGATACCAATGTTTGTTTCTAACTTGTCACCTATTGCTGATGGTTATTCTACAGGCATAAGTGGCAAATCTCTGCTAAATGTGGAAGTGATTCAATCACCTGTTCTTTTACATCACTGTGCTTTAAGGTTACATTTCCTTTCAGTGTGTACGTGTTTGTTTCTGCAGATGTGTGTGTGCATATGAGAGATTGTGTAGTCTATTTGTTGGTGCTCTGTCGCCAAATCTGCTACACTTCCTAGTCGAATGTCTCTTTTCAGCTTATAATAAGATTTTCACTTAGGTTGTAATTTGTTCTGTATTAATGGTAAAAACTGACCATAAATCTCCGAAACCATAAGGTTAAGATGTGTCGTTATACTAGACTAGTTCATAGCCGGTGAATCGTCTTCACTGAAATGTTTTTAATTCAATCCGTAAGTTCCGGCTCACAGTATAGGCTTGTTAAATATGCAGGATTTCGCGCCAAATTCAGGAATAATACCGTGTATTAAACGGGAAACATATAAAATATTCAATTTTGTATTAAACTTGCAAGTTGGTGTTTATATCTTCAATTCTTGTTATATATATAATTTCGTAACAAAATTTAATCAATGCGACACTTTCAAATATCTTTTTCAAATCATTACACCAGCGTTGAATGAACAATACCTCTGACATCGCTAGTGAAGATTAATGATATGAACTCCTATTGTATACTTACCTTCTATTGTCACACTAGATTTACGTGATGATTATACCTACTTTCGTCCGGCAAATACTTAAGGAGACGATGTGTAACCGTTCTTCTGTAATGAGACGTTAGACTCGTATGTGTTATAGGCTATGTGTTTCAGACTATTAGAACATTATCAGTGGAAACATTATTTCATTAACGAGACCGTCAGCTACCTATGAGGTTTCCGAGAGAGACAGGGGGCGTGAAAATTGGCGACTACTCTATATCTAAATTCTCTTTGGAGCGAATCTTACTTTCTTTTTTTTTTAATATTATTTTAATTATAACGTAGCTGACAACAGAAATCGTAATGAGGGTCTACGAACTTAACCTCGACGAAAAGTATATTTGTGATACATTGTTAGATATAAACAAACTTTTACAGACTGTTCGAGGTTTGATTATTATATTTTGTCATAATTTGCTTTTAATTACTTGTATGAAGAATACTTAAAGAAACGAAAAATATTGTTCGTGTATTGTGAAATTTTCTCTCAATTCTACAGGAAGAAAATATTGATGGAAATACTTTACGTTCAAAGATGGATACTGATGTCTTCACTGAAAAGACTTTGACATGGTTGATTCATATCCAGATTGTACTGTTTGGTTTTCATTCAAGTTAGAGATAATTTTGGATTACAGGTAAGCTACACAATTTCTAGTTTTAATTTCGTCTTATTTTTCTTCTCCTTGACGGCTTTTTTCTTTTACTGTTTAGAAGCCAACACCCCGTGGAGTACTATACTCTGTTTTAGCAAGAGAAGTGGGATATTTTCCGCCAGATGTGACTAATGAACTTCACATTTGTCTTAGTTCATTTTTTTTTTTAATTCGATTGTTATATTTATTTGAAAACGTAAAACAAAAACAAGTTAGTAGTAATATCAGGAATACCAAATCAGTACCACAATATGATATAATAACATTTGTTATTCATGCTGGAAGGAAAACTGTCAGTGCTTATTTTGCAGATATCGTCCTAGCATTTTCCTGGTATGATAGGAAAAAGTATGAAAAACATCAGTCAGGATGGTCGGCTACTGAGACTAAATGCTTGGATGATACGTAAAACGTGTGATGATGTAGATGGTGTAATGAACTTGAGACAACAGCATTGTGTCTCGAAGCACTCGTGTCACCATACAGTGGGAATCAGATTAAAATAGGAAGACTGCATCCCAATCTTATGATTATATCAAAGGACAAAGACATTGCTAAGTAAGGCATCGGCAAATTGCAAGTTTGGATTTGTGAAGGGCGAAGACAGAAATTGACGTAGCGTATGCGTTAGTAAATTGTATTTGCTGCAATATGTTCTGTTGCAGAAACTCATGTATTAGTAAAAATAAATATTGATAATGCTTCTTTATTTTATGCATCTTCTACGAAATGTATCAGCTGAATATGCAAGCAAGATAAGGCGATTTACTGAAGGTGTTCTATTGTTTGAGATTTTTTTTTACAAATAACCACAGTGAAGCTACGACTATTGCTCATTTAAATGGTTACGCCCTTTTTGGAATATCGTTGAGTTGGGTGAACAGGGACAGTCAAAGATGTTTATGGGATTTCTTTCTTTCTTTAATATAATTCCTATAATGTTGGGACATTATGATTTTATTTCTTAATCATAAATATATGGTTATATGTTCAATGAAAATGTGCCATGATAAGATGGAGGATAAAAGGTGAAGTGTTAGCACCTCACAACCACAATATAGAATGATAGTGAAAACAAGTGCATGTTAACTTCCATCCCGGGGACTTCTCGGGGCTCTGGTGGTAGACGAGGTGAGCCCAGTTAGTATTAAATGGAGCACTGTGCATGTTATGGTATGGTGTAAACTGGATGATGTACGGTGATGAGAGGTGTCAACTTAAGTAAATCAGGATTATTGTGTGGAAGAGTGGTGGTATAAATGCTGAGAATGATTAAGGGTGGTGTGAAGAGCAGAAATGGGTTTGCGTGATTATGTGTGGTATCATGATGGATAGTATCTGGAAATAGTGGGTGCTTTGATAGTATCATCATCTGCTTGTGATGTAACGTTTGCTTAGAGCATTATTGTGGAAAAGTATATCTGGGATGTAAATTCGTGTGTATAGACCTACTGTAGGGCTTGGTAACTTGATGCGTTCAGCTATTCTGAAGGTGTGACGTTCTAGAATTTTAAGTTTTTCGTAGAAGAAATCTGGAGCTACAAGCTACGTAGTATGGCCATATGATAGGATTTGTATGAGGAATATCCTGCATGTATTAAGAATTATTGGCGGTGTTAATCCCCATGTGGTGCCAGTGAGCCGTTTCAGAAAGTTTAGGCAGTTATAAGCTTTAACAGTAAATTGCTTTAAGTGTGTTTTCCATGTTAGATGCTGCTCGATTCCTTACTACTAAACTGTATGTGTGGTTCTGATGTATGTCTGGTGAACGGTGAGGCTCAGTCTGAAGGGATTGCGTTGTAAGCGTGGTCGTTGCTTAGGAGGTAAGAAAACTATGGCTTGGGTTTTGCAGCATTGATGGTGAGTTTCCATTTAGCGCAGCAGTTAGTGAATGAGTTTATTGCTGCTTGCATTTTTGATTTAATTGTTGGATTATGTGTGCTGTAGCGAAGAAGGCTGTATCATCTATATACTGATATAATTGGATGTCTTCCGGTTGTGTCTCTTGATCTGAACAGTATAACAAGTAAAACAATGGGGAGAGCACTGAGTCTTGCGGTACTACTGTGTGTAGAAAGATGGGAAATGAACTGCTGTTATTGATGCTAAAGTAGGTGAGTCGATTTGAGAGGAAGTTGAACATGTATCTGATGTATGCTACAGGTAAATGAAATTATAATAATTTCCAGAGGAGTCCATGCTTTTTCTAGATTGAACAAGACAAGACATGTAGGTTTACAGGTATTGACATTATTTTTCATTTAGTTGGAGAGGCGGAGAAGTTAGTCCTGGATACTATATCCTAGTCGGAATTCTGCTTGGCGCGTTGGTAGAAGATTTTTGTTTTGAAGGTGTAGTTGAAGACGTTTGACTATGATACGTTCAACGATTTTACTTAGTGTTGTGGTGAGTTGGATAGAATGGTATGAGGATACGGAGGAGGGAGGTTCGTCGGGTTTCAAGAGCATTAGTGTCTTTATAGTTCTGCATTGCATTGGTAAGAATCCAGTGCGCTGAATGAAGTTGAAGATAGCTTCAATCAATAATAGGAATGTGATGGGTCCTTTCTTGAAATGTTTACTTGTAATACTGTTCAGTTCGGGGGTTGTATTCTTCTTTCTGGTGATGGTGGCAACAATTTCTTTGACTGTTATCGTCACTACGAGGTAGTTGTTATCGTTGATTTAATGGTCTGAGTGAGGCTGTAGAACTGATGATGCAGTTTGTTCGCTTAATACGTTCTTGGTATATGAGGATATATAGATATGAAAGTTCCTTCTAAATGAGCTAAGAAGGCGTTTGCTTTGTCCTGATCCGATTGTAATAGTTTGTCATTCTGTAGTAATGGGTATGTTGTTTTTGTTCTTTGGATAGTAAGTACATTGAAACACTTCCAAAGTTTTGTTGGATGTGCTATATCTTGCAACTGATTGCAAGTTGTTACCCATTGTCTGAGTTTATATGCAGCAAGCTAGTTGTGAACTGATTGTTGTAGCTGACAGTCCAGTTGCAATGAAGGTTGATTACGAGTTCTGGTGTAGTCTTTGAAAGCCTGTCGGGATCGTTTAACCTGTGGGAGATAATTAGGTTGTAGCTTCGTCTTAAACGGTGATGATGTGGATGGCGGTATGTGCTGTGTTAATACGTTCTGAATGGTTTTGGTGATCATGCTAATCGTTTGATCAAGTTGTTATTCGTCTCTCGGTTCTTGAAGACTTTGTAGACTCTCGTTATTATAATTTCGGTATTTTTTTCCTTTTGCCAAGTCAAATCTGATAGTGGTTCGTAGAATGAGTGGATTGGTTGTTTGGATAGGTCGGCGATGTAGGATTAATTTTACTGCAACGTGGTTGCTGCCTACAGTATCAGGGAGCTGGAACTGTGTGATCTGATGGATACATGTGGAATGGAAGGATTGAAACCCACTGCTACTCCGCCATTTGATCTTAAGGTAGGTATCGTACTTACTTTATGGATGAATTGGTATCCTGAAAATGTTACTGTTTTCTTTGTTGGTGAGATGAGTTTCATAACATGAACGTTTTTCCTTCTAGTAGTAATGCTTCGAACAGTGGTTTATGTTTTTCTAGAGAACATATATTTACAACCAATAATACAATATCGATGATGGTGTGTCAGATGATTAGTTTTTAGTGTTTGTTGTCTGTAGGTGAGGCCGTAACGAAATGTACATATGGGTCTAAGAGTGAAAATGGACGTGAAATACCTGTTTTTCTGGATTTTGAATTTATTGCAAAATATGTGTACGTTGTGATGCCTGAACCTTTTGCAATGTGAGGGTGACGAATGATAACACATGGTGATAGGTTTGGTGAATATAGGATGCTTGTCAAGAATATGGTTGTCCTTCAGGTTGTTCATGAATTCTAAGAGACACTACAAGGTCTGGTTCAGGTTCAGGTCGTGCTTTACATATATAGCTATATGTAGGGTGTGTCCACAAGTTGAAGAGGAACACTTAAGAGTAAGTTGCATATTATTATATTGTTTGGTAGGATCGGGTCCAGTGTAGTAAATACATTTTGACTGGTTGGACAGTTGTTGGTTGCATGTGAATTATAACTTCGACCTTTCTCATATGAAAGTGGAATATTGGGTTGTGTTCGAGAAGGTTCTTTAGTGGATAGCATTAGCTTCTAAATTATTACTTAGGCATCCCTGTCTTGCTTGTTTTCGTTCCTCAGCTTGACTGGTAAGCCAATGGCGAATGTTTGTTAATGCGGCGATGAACTTGCGAGTTCTGTAAGCCATAGAGTTAGTTAAATAAAGCCGATATTTACTGAAGGTCACGTCGCCGTTATTAAGGAAGTTCAAGACCTCGATGTTTTATTTCATAGTTATTACTGTGCCTGCTGAACGCCTCTTTCGATTTCTTTCCCTCTAAAAACGGAGTTTGTGTCTGTACGTACGACTAGTACGAGAGAGAACGTTTACTCCAGAATTAAGCTAGATTTCGCTATTATGACTAAGAAGAAAGAATTATAACACAAGTGATAAATCTGACTGACAGGTTTAAGTTATAGTTTGTAATTATTGAAAAGCTACTTGCCCATATCTAACATTAAGACCTTACAAAGCTAAAATTAAACGAAGACCTAAGAAACGGACATAAATGTTTGTCAACAACTATGAACAAATAGATGATTTAGTAAACGACTTGTGTTAAGAATATACATTAATATCTTAGAATATATTCACATTGCTACAAGTTTCAAATTTTCAACAAACATTCTGAATTAAGGAAAGATTGTTTTGGCGAAAATAGCTAAAATTAATAGAATCAAATGAGTGCCATCTATGAACAATATCAGCCTAGT